>VSDK01010628.1:297840-324473 GCA_009767595.1 Symbiodinium kawagutii | reverse complement strand
TCATCATCATCATCATCATCATCATCATCATCATCATCATCATCATCATCATCATCATCATCATCATCATTCTGAGCATTAGCATCATGCGGGATGTAGAGCTGCAGGCAACCCAGAGGAGTTACACTGACACTTTGAAAAGCACGTCAACATCTCACTCCACAAGCGGACCCCACAGGACAGATAGCAGCCACACACAGTCACAACCGACGCCAATGATGCCATGGCCCAGCCACTACAGGCGGAGCCACGTGTGCCCTCCTCTTGAGCTGTAAAGAACAGGGCGCTGAATAACACGGTCAGCGGTCCATTGAGACATTTTTGAGTGCGAAAGAAAAAGCAAAGCTGAGCGAAGTTAGACCCGTTCTACTCCAGAAGCTAATCCGCAAATGGAAAGTCCACCGTGCACAAATATCCACTCTGCATTGCTACTGCAACAAAAATGGCATGCTAACCGAGACCACACCACACAAGGAGATGTGCTCACACATCTTTAAAAAGAATGTAGCTGCTTTGCAGGAAAGAGGTTCAGAGATGTTCAGGGCGCATGCAGAACAAGGATTGCTTGTGGTAACTGCTCATGCTCGTTCACATTGGCCCGAACACTTGGAGGTCTTAGGATAGCCGAAGGTTCTCGGCTTGAAAATCAGCCTACTGTCGCTGCTTGTACAAGGTTTACTACCATTCTATTCGATTTGTTTGGGCAAAAATCTGGTCAGTTTCCCGGAATAATTGCAGAGACAATGATACCAGGTCATTGGTCCATCTGCACAATCAACAACATCAAAAAGTCTGAAAGAGAGATGTCTTGTAACACAGAGGTATACTTTCATTATATTCACACACAATACAGCACTATTTTTGAAAATCAGTAACTAGCCGGTTTCCACCATTGTTGCAACTGGGGTTGGTTACCTACTGTCATGGTAACTGGAAGCATAGGGTAGATACCCCAAATCATCCATTAATATCGATTAATAATCATGTGCAGTAATAAACTCCAACCATAACTTTGGGATTCCCAAACTGGCCAGGTCGAACCCACCATATACTTGGTTTATCCCTATGATTGTTGGTGAACTTATCTCTTATTGTTAACCATAACCATCAGTAAACCATATGGCTACGGGTCAAAACTCTGTACCCCTGGTTCCCCCATCATTAATTATTGTTTTCCCTATTATTCTTGATTATCCCCCTTTGCAGTAGTTGGTTGATTAATATTGCCCGATAGCCATATCGATACACAACCTCACCGCTTGCCCATGGTTGCCAAGCTCACCGGATCACTCCAGGTCTCCGATCCCATCAGAACATCTCGGGTGATGTAGACATTGGCCTCGCATCTGCGGACGTGGATCTTGGCCGATCTTGGGACGATTCATCACACGAAGTCAATGATTGGGCATTATCAACCACCTCCAGGCACTATTGATCTCAATTGAACTCAATTGGATCTTTCTTAGGCACTGGTAGAGTCAAGATTACGGTGATCCCACTCGATTCGCACTGGAGACATGGCAGTTCATTGAGTTCAAGACCATTTTGCGGGTTTCCTATACTCCCAAAACGGATCAAGGCCATAGATTTGTGGGGAGAACCCTGACTCTTGAGCTTGATGTGGCGCAAAGTCCATGACTGAGGTTGCCACATGACGAGATTGAATATCAAGGATCATTTGGATAGAGTCTCATACATGTGTACAACGGGACCATTGGATGCGGTGAGTTGATCAGGAACGAGTGGGAAAACTTTTGTGCAATGATGCTTCAAAATGTTTCATTGTTCATGAGATTTCTATTTCATGGCTGATGAGAGCTGCCACAAAATCAGGTAACATCAGGTAAGCATGGTCAAGCATCTTTACTCTGTTACAGCTGGTCATTCCTGGTCCCCTATCGTTCATCAAGTGCCAGGATCATCACGATAATCTTTGGCTTCAGTGTGATCGATGGGGGAACATCATATCCTACCCATTCATAGACTGACGCTTCTGTCTGTGTTGTTTCTTTAAAAGCCCTTCAACAAATAGAATGCAAACAAAAACAAAACAATCCAGATCCAGATTCTTTCATATGAACCTGTTCAACAAATAGAATACAGAAAAAACACCACCTGCACCATAGATGGATAGCTGACCAGACATGATCCGGATCATGTTCCACAAGGGTAATTACCCTGTTTCGACGTCAGCTGAAGCCCGTGTATGCAATGGATGCTTTCAGCGCATGCAGCTCCAGGAACGGACAGCTTGGCGAAATAGGCCAGCGCAACGTCGCCGTCAAAAAAGGGCCGTGCATCGTGCGGATCCTGTCACCGCTGCAACTGGGGATTCAGCTTGAAAAAAACACCAATATTGGTGGACTACTTATGGTTACTTTGAGTTCATTTTATTTTTCAACAATCCATCAGGCCTGGAGTTTTAGATGGTGATGTATTTGACAACAAATAGAATTGCCAACCAACACATGCTTTTGATAGGACTCATCTGTTGGGTCTCCCAGGATGCCCATCTAGTAGTGGAGGCTTTCCAAGCGCTTCAATCATTTGACTACGTATGACAGCACCGCGTTCCAGGCTCAAATTGCCAAAATGAGGTGATTCTGAAACGCCATTTCTCCACGATGAGTCACAAATAGTCACAGCAATTCGGCCATTTTCATCTTCGGCCGCGACATATGTCGTGCCGGGTCCACCGAAATGTGTATATCCTCGATGATGTACACTCCTCCTGGCCCGGAATTCAGCTGTCGTGGGGCCTTGAGAAGTCTGGGCATGGCTGAAAACGCGTGGTGTGAATGGATGGCTTATCTGTTGACAATGCTTTAATGGTTAAATAGGCTTAATGGATAATGATCATGAAAGTCATGAATGATGGACAATGATCATGAATGATGGACAATATGCTTAATGGATAATGATCATGAAAGTCATGAATGATGATTAATCCTTGGTAGACTTTGGGCCCCAGTGATGCATACATCGGTGGGTTTTCACTTGGCTTGCTAAACATAGATTCCAAAGCTCCTCGTGTACTGTTTTGGCCACCTGCTGAGACTCATGCTGTTCAACCATCAATGGCTGGTTGTTATAAATCATGAAGGATGTTTTTTTTCCCATTCCCTTCAATGGAACATGGAGATAGGAAGGGATAACGCATCATTTCTCGCCTGGAAAGTATGGGCTAGTATGTGCCCATTCAGGATCAATTCCATCTGTGGTCATATCTCCGCTGTTGAAGTACTTGTTCCGGCTTTTGTTGTTCTGTCGCTGTCGTGGGAATCTCCGAAAACTTTTGACTATATGATTATACATCAAGTCATCGTTGACCATTGAACTTTGGTAACCATGGTTACTAATGAAACATAATTCACAATCGCAAAGATCAGAAACCATCATGAATATCTTAATTCAAGAACTATTCATTATCCAAATGTTTCTTGCAAAGGATTGTTTCATTCACTTCTGTGCCCATCCCGCAAGCCATGTAAACCACACATATGCAAAATGTTCAACAACGGTTTTTAGTAACGGGAATACTTGTAAATGATGTGGCAATAGTGGTTGAGAAAAGTAACAAGTACTGACAATTTGTGAATGATAATAGGGCATAATTCATCACGATGGCTAGTGATAACTGATATTGCTTCGTGGTAATGATAGTTTTTGAGTAAACTTGGTGAATGAAAGCCATGTACACTGCCACAGACTTTGTGCAGGACGCTCAAAAGGAGCATGAGGGTTTTTCAGCTTCCTCTCAGTCGCAAAACCCAGCGGACAAACCACCAAAAATACAGAACACACACACACAAACAGAACCAACACACACACACACAGAGAAAACATGCGTGCACAAACAAACACACGGGCTTCAAACATCAAAATAGTAATTACCATTGCTTATTCTGAATGGCCCTTCAAAGTCAAGCCAGAACAGTCATCCAAAATCTGAGAAGAATCGCAAATGGACTGGCATTCGCACAAAGCCAGCGATCTACCTGGCTGGTTCGCTTTAGCTTGGAGGTCCAGGTCCTGGTCGTAGCACGTGTGGGAAGTAGAGCTCGAAGCGAGCAATCTGATCCTGTCACAGGACTGTGCCATGCAATGTACGATGACCAACGAAGGATAACCGTGTCATGTCTTGCAATCAACTATTAATTGTACAAGGATGTGTACATATATGCATGTAAAAGTACATGTAAATGTAAATGTATATATATATATATATATGTATGTATATTTAAATATAAATGTAAATGTAAATGTATATGTAAATGTAGCCTCGTCCGACCCCTTGCAACTGCGAAAACCCGAAATGGTTTGGCGAGAAGTGTCAATTCCGTGACGAATTTTTGTCGCCGGATTCATCATCATCACCACCATCGTCATCATCATCATCGTCGCCGTCGTCGTCATCATCATCATCACCATCATCATCATCATCATCATCATCATCATCATCATCATCGCCATCGTCATCATCATCGTCATCGTCATCGTCATCGTCATCATCATCTACGTCATGGTTGTCATCATCATCTTCGTCATGGTTGTCATCAATCTTGTGCCAAGAGTTGCAATGTTTTTGTCTGTCACAGCAGCTGCAGGTCTCGCGCAACTTTCAGGACTTCTCCCTGCGTTTTCCAGGGGTCCTTGTCTCCAATCCAGTGATGCCATTGGCTTTGAGCCACGTGTGCATCCACTGCAACTTCACAGGAGGATTTCACGCCTCGCAAATTCAATTTTGGTGATTTCCACCAACCGTCTCCACTTTGCAGCATCCAGATCATGAAGCAAGTAGACACGAACGTTTACATGCCCCACCCACCCCACCCCGTGCGTGACGTAGCATCCAGATCATGAAGCAAGTGAACACGAACGTTACCATGCCCCCCCACCCCCCAACCCCACCCCGTCCGTGACGTAGCATAGCATGCACAGCAAGGCCACCCCACCCCACCCCACCCCACCCCACCCCACCCCACCCCACCCCGTCCGTGACGTAGCATAGCATGCACAGCAAGGGGTGCAGTGACGTAGCAGGTGTAGTTGCAGGTGTAGTTGCAAGGGGTGGGACAAGCCTACATGTACATGTATATGTACATGTAAATGTATATGTAAATGTACATGTAAATGCACATTTGTTCAATAATCAAATGATATCATATGTCATCTCGCTTTCAAGCAATGATAGCTGTTGCCGGTTTCGGAGCCAAGTCATATCGTGGTCATGATCAGAGCTGAGCAGCTTCAACTCCTTTGCCAGTTGCTATGAGCCATCAAGCATCACCACTGCTTTAACATGCTTAACCACTGCCATTATCAAAACTGGCTGGTGGTTTCAACCCCTATGAAAAATATGAGTCAACCAACCATTTCTTTATAATTACTAGGGAAGAAAACAAATGTCAATCAAACCATCAACCAAATAGCCATTGTCATAGCGGCTCATCATCACCATTCTCATAGCTACTATCATTTAATCAGCTACTAATCAGCTACTAATCAGCTAGTAACCATCTACTACTCAGCTACTAGTCAGCCACTAACCAGTTACTAATCAGCTAGATCAACTACTCAGCTGTTAACCATCATGGTCAACCATCACGAACAGCAGCAGTTCCAGGTTCCAGTGGCCACCTTGGAATCGTGGCTTGGGTCGTCCACGATCACGTCGAAACGGTCCAAGCCAATGCGCTTGAGGTGCTCCAGCGCAGACGCGTCCGAAGCATTGGCCTGCTGACATGATTGGCACACAGCCAATGATGATGGCATTTTGATGGCTGATTGATGGTTGCTTCTTGATGGTTGATGATTGTTTGATGGTTGGCTGATGGTGATTGATGGCTAGTTGATGGTGGTTGATGATAGATTGATGGATTGATTGGTGGATTGATTGGTTGATTGATGGTAGATCTGGGGGAAAAGTACGGGCATTAATGATGTTCGGCTTCAGTGAGACACTGGGGGGGCTCAAACGCCGTCCCAGGTTCCCTGGTCAAGAGATGATGTGCGAAGTCATTCAAGCGTACGTTCGGGAGTTTCCCACTTCGCTTGCTGGACTGCCAGAGATTCCTTTCGAAAACGTGGAGGCTGCAAGAGACTTTGAGGTGTGGCCAGAATGCCTGGCAACATTCCTGGAACCTTGGAACTATCGATGCAAAGATCGTGTGGAAGCTCAGAAGATAATGAAAGCTCGCCGACGATCCTAAGATGGGATGTGTCGCTGTTGTTTCACCGAGACTATGGATTTGCTGGCTGCTCTTGTGCCACGGCGGGGGGGGGGGCCACTGGGGTAAGAGGATCCTAAGATGGGATGTGTCGCTGTTGTTTCACCGAGACTATGGATTTGCTGGCTGCTCTTGTGCCACGGCGGGGGGGCGGCCAGCTGGATAAGAGACGTCCGGTTGATTGATGGTAGATTGATGGTTGATTGATGCTGATGGATGCTTGATTGTGGCTTGATGGTTCATTGAGGGTTGCTTGATCTAATTTGAAGTAGTACAATTCTGTGCTTACTAGTAAGGTTACATGAAACTCAATTCGTGCAGGACATGCATAAACATTGACAATCCACAAACCAAACACTGCCACCGAATCCTCTCAGTCATTACCCCTCACCTGACTTCGCCCGGAGCCATCACCTTGCCTCCATCACGTAGGCATTGCCTCACTGCTCTCGACTGCCGAAGTATGGTCATCCCTAGGTTTCACCCGTTCCCATTTCGGAAGATCAAGGGATTTTGATCCGTCCCACATTTGTTGCCTATCTTATTGTCATCATTGGTTCTCTGACCATTTCCATGTTATATAATCACCAATACTGCATAATAATGCCATGCATTGCTCAAGGCAGTGGGGGAGCTTCCGAAGTAGCATACCTATAAAAGAGGGAGGCTGGCTGCGACACAAGGATGGCTTTGTCTAGCTCTTTGTCTATCTGTCCATCGATCTACCAACCTATCTGTCCATCGATCTACCAACCTATCTGTCTGATCTATCTATCTGTCTGATCTATTTGTCTGATCTATCTATCTATCCATCTATCTGTCTGTCTGTCTGTCTATCTATCCATCTATCGATCTATGTAGCTTCAAACTATCCATCTAAGCATCTACCTACCTAGCTGACTATCTATCTATCTATCTATCTATCTATCTATCACTATCTTTCTATCTACTTATCTATCAATCGATCGATCTCTCTCTCTATGTCTCTCTCTTTCTATCTATCTATCCATCCATCTATCTGCCTATCATCTACTTGATATATCTGGACATCTGTCTATCTGTATTATCTGTCTTTATGGAACAGCAAAAACCATGCAAGAACGTTAGCTTTGTACAACTTTGACTTCCCAACGTGATTCGCGCCACAGTAGCCTGTGCTTTTTCGACATCTTGCCATCAAAAACTTCGTGAACATTTGTCAGTTTCTTGATTTGACTTCCAAATGTGCTTCGTGCCACAGCAGCCTTTTTGGACATCTCATCTTCCAAGACAGCTGCAAAGCTGACAGTTTTTCGCATGTTAGACTTCCAAATGTGCTTCACATCACTGCCACGTGTGATTCACTGCGCTTGCGCCACAGACCTCCACACGCCGCCACTTTGCTGAGCCTACCTCTCGACCATCCGGGAGCACCAAAAAAAACGAAACCCACTAGAAAACATAGCATTTCGCGTCATTGCTATCTGTCACGCACATCCATGTCTCTCTCAACATCTCTTCTGGACTGCTGGAACTTTCCAGTCGGAAGTTTGACCTCTAAACTTCCTTGGATAAAGCCAGCTGATCTTTGGGCATGGGCACGCCCAAAAAGAAACCAGCTGGTGCTGTAGGGTGGCCACCATGAATCATCGAACATATACGCACCATTCACCCTTCTCACAGTGGAGCTACGGGATGCAACGGGCATCTGAAGCATGTTGGGCATTTTGACGAGCAATGAAGAGTGAGCTGACAAGCATGTTTTTTTCATTGACCAAATGGCACACGTGCTACAGCTGAATGATCTTCCGCGAATGGTGATGAGTTGATTCCATGGCAGGTCCTCCCAATGATTCTTTTTGCGACTTATTAGCTGGCTATCACCGCGCCAACTAACCACTACATGGGATACTCATCTAACTAGATGAACAACTAAAGATTTCTGGCTTGCAAGCTGTCCATGAACCCCGCATTGTTGGCAAAGAATCGCTTCAGGGGGTCGCCCGGCTGGGAGGTTGCGGGGCGTGGCAGGTATGCCTAATTCATCTGGCAAATCCATACCCAACCACCTCGTCAACGCCTGGCCACGAAGCCAACTGGAACACGACCGTGCCTCTGTTGAAGGCACCATGGGAGATTAACACCTGGCCCGTGTCTGGCAGCGTGGTTCTGCCCAGCTGTTCAGTGGATCTCCCCGGTCACGCGGTGAAGACCAGCTTTGAGCACCCAAGACTTTCGACAAGTACCATGCACCATCGTTGGATGTTGGGATGGCCCAGCAGAGGCCCACACTCTTATGCTCATTCGATTTATGATGATTTACTAGTTGGTGGTTTCAACTTTCTGAGCACAATTGTTGGTCCACATTATTGCACTCCTTTTGACGCTTCAGCGTCCAAGACTACTCGGCCAAGTATTGGGATTTGATGCCCAGCAGAAACACGAAGGTGACTGGTGGTGGTTCTCCGGGTGCATTCATAAATAAGCGATGTCAACGAATAGATGGTCAATAATGCTTTGCAAAAGCAGTTGGTTAATCAATATAGACGATCAATAAGTAGTAGATGGTAAAAAAAAAACATGTAAGAAAACGGGGTATGATAGTCAACTAAAAGAAAGAATCCATTGAGCATCCGTTATCCCAGTTGATTCGTTGCGCTTCCCATTGTCAGCCCTGTAGACGGCAGGTCGGATCCCTGTGGTGGATCAACCAGCAGTTTGGGCAGAAACATTTCTCGTGAAACGTGCCATGCGCTTCGGTGGTCAACATGTTTGATCCAGCCCTGGGTTGATTCGTGCAATGAAATTTGGCCCTCGACAGCATGACTGGCAGGAGGGGAGGCTTGCCCTGTTGTGATCCTCCCGTCGGCACCTTCCGACCATATTCACCAAAAAAAGGGTTGAGGTCCATGTCAATTCCTGGCGGCGGCGCCACCTTGAAAGTGAGGGATGGGTTGCCTACGCACGGGCAATGCTCATCATAGTGGACATGAGGCGCTGCAAATGGATATAGATATCATGTACCCATGAGTAGGATCATCAAGAAATTGCGGGCGTGTCATAAAGTCTAGAGTAGGAAGAGTGTGATCCAACATGACCCCAAAATAAACAAACATCAAGCATCAAAAACCATTTCTGTAATAGTCAACATGTGCAGGAGGTTGTCGTGGCGAATGATTCAACATGTCTACTACTTGATAAGACATATTGTTTTACAACCCTTGAAACAGTTTATCGTTTATAGACGTTCATAGCATCTGCTCATGGATTCTTGCAAAATTTCATAAACAGTCTTTTGACATGTGATGTGCTCGTTTCAGTGACGGGCTCCAAATTAGGAAAAACCTCAGTAAAAACAGGTCATGCGCCTGCTGCTGCTGCTGCCCGGCTGCACCCCCGCCTACCACCTTTCCTTTGGGAAAGTACTCGGACCAAAGGGCGATGGACGAGCCCCACCGCACCTTGAGATGCGGGTGGTGGCCGTTGCTGCATCCGATACGGTGGATATGGGTCTGCTGAAAAACATCAGGGTGCCCAACATGAGTGGGTGAACGTGCCCAACGTCTGCTTTACCTTCAAACGTGACCAGGTGAACGTGCCCAAGGTAGACCATTGTCTTGAATTGTCTTGATCTATGTGAGCACGAGCAGAATACCCCCCAAATGAAGGGCCGGTAATTCATATAGGAGTACGTGTGTACTCAAATGTTTGGCTGTTGAGCTGTCTCTCCGCCAAAATCGACATTTGCTGCACCAAAGTTGTCGACATTGCCACAGGGCTAGAATGATGGTTGCTGCAACCATGTTCTCTCAAAATCTCTCAAACATGTCAAAAATCAATGTTCTCTCAACAGTACATATACTGAGCCCAGGGGCTAACTTTGTGACATTAGCTTGAAATGACGTCTGTAATGATAACGTTGGCTGGAAATGCTCTATGTGATAGTAAACAATGGCTGGGAATGCTTGCTGTAATGATATCAACACGCTGGCGCGTAGAGGATAGCTAGCTGATACCCCAGACAGACATTTGGTCTTATGCTCATTCCAGCGAGTGGATGTTCTCTATGGTTGCAAGCAATCAAATCAAGCTTGCAAAACCATCAGCCATTAGTGACATCCATGAACCGTGATTGCCTAAAGTTCAGCATCATCAATCCAGACTTGAGTATGACATTCACCACTTCATACCATTTCCAATGATTGCCGCCAACATCACACAACTGTTGTATCCTCTTATTCCTGTTTTCGACAAGTGGATTCACGAGATATGCGTATTGGCAGGGGATGTCTTTATCTGATTATTATCTCAAGGTTCCAGGGGTAAATCTCAGGGTTGCAAGATTTTGCAAGTATCCATCTGAAGGGGATGGACTGAACTGAGGATTCCCGTAAAGTTTCCAAGAATTTCGAGGAGTTAAGGAATGAATCTGGAAGATTCAGCAATCAGGATTGCTCCACATCTGACGAACAACCTATAGCTGGTCACGCAATTTCAGAGGCATACCGGTGGTTCACAGCAGTATCAAATGTTATAAACTTCCGAACTGTTGAATCATCTCGATTCGACGTTCCTATCGTTCAAAAAGCCGGGGCTGGGCTCAGATCCAAGGGCGCCCTCCGTATTGACCAGCAGCTGAAATGGCTATTGGCCCATCCTTATCCTGTGGAGTGGCCAAGGTGCCGACATGTCAGTGACATGTTTCACATTGCCCAAGGTATTGCTGTGCATTACTCTCCTCAAGTGACCATGTATTCGTAGTAAGATTTTTTTTTTGGGGGTGCTCATTCTGCACGCAATCGATTGCTCCAAGAATTCTGCGCCAAGCTGCTGGGGTAGCAGTGCCCAGAGCGATTTTTGGTTTTGGCTAGGAACAAAACACTCGATGCTCACTTCAGCCGGCAAACCAGCCAGTTTGGAATTTGATATGGGTTGATACTTTTGAGCTGTATGTTGACATGTTGACATCTTGTAGATTACTACTGGCAAGTCACACAGCTACACACCATTTTGTGGAGGATATCTAGTGTTGAACCATCACCATTTTTCTGCGCGGAACTGTTGCATTTGCGCGGCATCTGTCATGGGTTTCAACATGGCCTGCCAGCATACTCCACAGCACCACCCTCAACTGAGCACCCGCACGCCAAACTCCAACACATCGCTGTTGAGTGGCATGTGCAACAAAAGGCGTTCGTAGATGCCCAAGTAGTCATGCCAGCCGCTGGCCTGCGACCATTGAAGCATGCCATGTGTTTTTTGGATGTTTGTTGTGTTGACTTGTGTTTGCATCCAGACTGCCTGCAACCATCATCAACCATCAGCAAAACCATCAGCAACCAGCAATGAACCACCATTTACCATCTCATTGAAGCTTGGATGACTGGCTGGTACAAGAATCCTCCCTCCTGTTTCAGCATGTGGCCACTGACAACGGATTGTGTGCCACTTCTATCTGATGGCCCGAAGAAATGCGTACATTACTCGTGGATCTGCCGCAGGGTCCGTAGTTCTAAACCAATCGAACTAGCCACCAGATTCCCCATGTCATGATTCCCCCACCGGTTCTTCGACCATTTTATCAATGGCCCTACTGGTACCGGTAACATATCAGCAGGTTATCAGCACCCGATAGCCACAGCTCCCAGCTTTTCGCACACCTTATCAGCACCACACATGAACTCTTCAGTCTCAAAGAAGACTCCGATCTCGTCCAGAGACAATTGGCATGCAAGCAGACTCGCATCCTCCCGGTGTCCGATCTGATTGGGGTGGACATAGTGCTTAGCAGTGCAAGGATCAAAGCGGATAACCATGGATCCGATAAGGTGGTTGTAACAACAACTGGCTAATAACCAGCTTGAGGATGCTTGAGGTCGCCTCAGCAAACCTTGTGAATGCCACAGCAGGGGACCTCTGTCATTCACCACAGGCCTCTATGATTTGGGGCCCAAATTTGTGGCCTGACGAGATCATTGAAATGGTGATCCGCAATGGATGGCGTTTACCAGAACAAGTTGGAACAAACGAGCGCCCCACCGCTGCCGTTGCCTGATCAGGTCAAACTACCATGCCACGATGATAGATGGAAACCGTAGTCAGATTGTTCACAGTCTCAATTTCCCATATGCTCCAGTGTCAAAATCTGGCAACTAACATACCATTGCCATTTGGATGAGACCGAAGCAGTAAACCAGGCAATGAGAAATCCACCGTATCATACGGACCGCACACAGTCCATCCGAGCAGCAGACCCTCTCCTCTGGGTCGCGACAGCGGCCGGTGCGCGGTTGCGCTCCTGGTTCGGCGGTTGCTGCTTCATGGAAGGGAAGATCCAGCGTCAACCGCCACGAAGCACCAGAGTTTTTAGCCACAAAGTGCTGGTAGACGATGGATGCTTGGTGAGGATTTAGCCACTAAATAGCTTGAAACATTATGAGCAGTCTTCCACTAAGATATGCTAAGAGAAAAAATCGATGGCAAATATGATTGGACCAACTGGAACAACATGACATACGGGGCCTGGATGGTGATGCCCCAAGCATATCCCAAACAATCAGTTTAGGGTTTGGGAGATTGTCGCATCTGAGGGTACCATCATGGATGGCCAAACCTCTAAATGGTGGATTCTTAAACTAGGGATACCCCCAAAATGGTTGGTTTATTACTGTAGATGGTTCATAGAGGATAATTTGGGGTTCCCCCTATTTTGAGAAACCACCAATTGCTTAGTGCACAAAACATTAAAAATCAAACGCTTGGCCTTATTCTCACCAACTTCAAATTGGAATACTGTATACTGCCGGCCCCCTTCAACGCGGCGTTGCCATCAGGTGGGTTGTCCTTCCCGAACAATCGGCGGCAAACACACTTTGAGAGTGTCAATGGTTACACATATTTTGTACAGATGCATACGCACATCATCACGTACAGTGTGTATACACATGCGTGTGCTTCGACATAAAGCATATATAAATAAACATAAATAAATATAGAAATAGATATATGTATCTGTATATAAAAACATGCATATATGCATTCAACCATGAACACAATGCTAAAAATGTAAATGCATATGCATATGCAGACAGTTGCACACACACACACACACAAAGGTATCTAAAGCAAACATATCTTCGAACGCCATGGATGCTTCTGAATCCCTTCCCGGCACCTGGGTGGTCACCACCAGGTATGACGGGAGGCCTGGCTGTGGCAGCTCTTCCTTCGGAAGAGAGGCAGGTGACATGTGACCACCTTATCAGTCTTTGAGTACTGTGGAATTCTGTTTTTTTGTGCTTTGGGGTTCTCTGCTTCAGACTGCTTGCATCAGTTTCTGCACTTTTTAAGGGTCAGTATTGACATTCCTTTTGGCATATTTGCTGTTCTTACATCCATCATCAGTACGTATTGCATCTGTTGCTCTTGGCAATGGCACTGTAGATGCTGCAAGAACCTAGCAAAACTACAAATAAGCATCAACGAGGCAGAACTGAAGTTTGGTTTGTCACGTACTTGACCCTGTTCAAGATTACATGCCTGGATGGGATATGGAGTGTGTGTAGGCAGCAGCATCCGGAGTTGGTCATGCCAAAAATTGATAAAAATGGTGCATCCGGACAATGCATGATCTACCATTTTTGGTGATTGGGACATAATCATCCACTCTTTGTTGATGATCATCCATTGGGGCATAATCAACACTCATTGGATGATCATTTTTGTTGATAGCTCCGCTTGTTGAAGACAAACAGGAACTTTCAGCCTTGCCGAAGCCAAACACAGTAGAGCCTCGGAGGCAATTCGTCTCGGCAGCAGAAGTCGTAGTTGAAGGGCCTTGAGTCTTGACATGTCTTGACCCTGCCAAGGCCCTGCCAACTTCCCCCCTCGTCTCTTTCAATTCAGATGCCTGAAGTTCTGCCATTTCTGGGCTGAAAAAGTTAGAAGTATTTTGTTCATTTATCTAAATTCTGCCTTCTTGGGATCAGAAAGGCTCATTTTATGGCATCGCAGTTCGCTTTGCAGATCGAAAACAAAGCCAACAAAGCCATGACTGTCAGCCACATTGCCTGTTCCTTGGCATTGCCAAGACCTAACAGTACTCCGATGTCAAATTTCTACCTCTACATATGTCTTAATTAAACATATTTGTGCACTTGACGTATCATACCTGTATACTACCTGTCCAATACTCGTATGCTAGGCTCACACCCGGTGTCTTGATCCCAATCCACCCCGCAACCCCCACCACAGCCAACATCCACAAGGAAAAGGGGTATGACAAGTATCATTCCAATGGGGAGGGAGCTGTGGCACACCCGCCCACCTACCCACCCACACCCAGATGTATATGCGGTGTGATGTACGATAAGATCATGCACATTGTCAATTGTGTCATGATGTGTTATGTCTATAAGTCTACAATGTATTGTAAGCATGTGTGTATGCATCATTGAGTATCTATGGCATGTTAGGCATGTTATGGCATGTTATGGCATGGTGTGATATGGTGTAGCCTAGCGTAGCGTAGTGGAATGTAGTGTCATATAGTGCATCCCAGCGTGTATGCGAATATGTATGCCTAGGCGTTTGTAATCGTATGATGTCGTATGTGCATGTAGTTGTGTAAATCGTGCATGTAGTTGTATAAATCTACATGTCAATGATTCTATGCAGGTATACCGTATACCCTCTATATTCGTGTAGGAATGAGTCAACCCATCGCAAACTAGGTATGGTAGAACCCCATTAAAGCAGCATGAAGTTTTGGTCAAGGGGAGCAGCTGGCAGGGGATCAAATCTGTTTCCTTCCCAGCATGCGGTTGTGGGTGAAAAGCCCGTAGCCCTCCAGTCCACATACCAAAAATCATCTCAGGTACCTTTGAGTGATATTGGATGATATTGGTATATACATAAATAATCACCACCCAAAACTACCCGAAAAAAAACCAAATGTGATATGGCCCCCCTCTTCGCTTGCGAGTGATTTTGGCTGGTGATGTCGGCAGACCCAGGCGACTGGGAGTGATGATTGGCTGGTTCTTGCCTGCCATCACCATTCAACAGCTATACTAGCCATGAGTCGCCACATCAAACCATGATGACCATCATTGAGGATGGCTGACCAGATTAAAACCATCAAAATGTGCCGTGCGTAGCCAGCATATTGACCATTTGCCAGCGTATTTATCATCAACCAATCATCAACCAATCATCAACCAATCATCAACCAATCATCAATCAGCACATTGACCATTCACCACTTCTAGAGACATGTGCTCCCACAGATGATCAGCTTCACCAAGCGGCCAAGACCAACAGCTGATTTCCGGTGACTCGCAACACGTGTCATAGTCAAAGCCCTGAGCGGAAGAGATCCCAGGTCGGTCGGTTGGAAGGTTGGCCGGTTCATTGGTTGGGTGGGTGGGTGGTTGGCTAGTTTGGTGGTTGGTTGGTTGGTCAGTCGGTTGGTTGAGTGGTTGGTGATTGTATACTTAAATCACCTTATGTAAAAAACGTTTTCCTCTGGTGCTGCTAAGCTGACAGATTTTCCAACCTCTAATGCGGACCTGCATTGTTGGTATATATCTTTACGATCAACAGCTGTCTGTCATTCATCGATATTCATGGATTACATTTCCCCAGAATCAGCCCCACATCTCTACTATCGGATAGGACATCATCATACGTAATTAACCCCTATCTACTGTTGAAAAACTCTGGCCCTTCTTCACATCTGAAAGTGATGATCACAGAACGGATACTGGAGTACCGATGGCTGTTGGGATGTTTGGTGACATGGTATGACATTATCATCTGGTTCGTGGTTTCAACCCCTGTGAAAAATATCAGTCAACCAACCGTTTGATAACAAATAATAGGGAAAATAAATAATGTTCGAAACCACCAACCAGTCATGATTTCACCCACGCCATACCGATTCTGCAGCGTTTTCTTCATCAGCGTCCCCCGCCTTTCGCCAACATTTCCGATTTCCTTTCAGTCCTGGTGGTTTAGGTCCCACATGCGGCGTCAAGGATGAGATGTTGCCATCCTGGGGCGGAGCACGAAAATGGCCACGGTTGATGATGGATGCTTCACAGCTCTAAACCGCAAGTAGGTTTTCAGCCCAGTTCTCATATATGGACCATATATTGTCATTGTGCATAAAATACACATCAGTTCAGGGTACCAGGTACACCTTCTCAACATTTCTCAACCGGTGGAACGAGGACAGCTGAAATAGTCCAGCAAATCACGCCAACTGAGCAGCGGGACCGGGTAGCATCCTGCAAAGTTCAGCACCAGTTGAGACTTGTTGTATTCCCATGAAGATGATGATGCAATGAAATCCATAGTGGACTTCCACTTGACTGAAAGTCATTCAACACAAAGTTGGGTGGTTGCACCATCCCTGTGAAAAATATGCTTGTCAACCAACCAATCGTTTGTTGGGAAAAATCAAAAATGTTTCAAACCACCAGCAAAAGAAACAGAGATGTCATTTTTGCCCAGACTCGTTCTTGATGTGGAACACCTCCACTCCAACAAGCAGTGACATCAACATCCTTGCAGGACGAGTAGTGTTGGCTGTTATGTCTGGAAGCATCACCACCTGGCCGAGCGGGGCCGCGGTGGATACCGCCATCATTCTTCTTGTCAAGTTGTGATGGATTTCTGCTTGGAAAATTGAATTTGACACTAGAATGCAGTTCATGTCTGACGTTTCACATTAACAGCATCTCGAATTACAACACTCGCCTGCTTGAAATGATAACAGCTTGGATGGCTTAGATTCGGCTTCCAAGACTTGGTAACACAACAGAGAATTGATTGACCTTGCATTGAAGACATGCCAACAAAGAAAGAACCCTGTGATTTAAAGCTAGAACCCCAAAGAGAGGAATATCCCAAAGGCAAAAAGTATCATCAGTCTCAGCCGTCAATGATCAACCATTACTAGTATCATTAGATATTAATAGCCACTGCCGACCTGGATTACATGACACAAGCAAATCATCGCACTGCAAAACCATCGGTCACCATCGTAATCAAATCATCATTGCCGGCACTATCCTCGCTAACCATCGTCGACCATCAGTACGCACTATCATCAACAACCATTGATTACTGTTTGCCATTCTTAACCATCATTAACCATCATGAATTGACCATCGTTGAACGGTTGCTTCATGCACTTCGGTCGATGTTTCACAACGCGTCTAGAGCATGCAGTCGCAAAAGCGCAAAAACCATCGTTGAACGGTGGTGACCCTGGCATAACTATCAGCCATCGCGAGTAACTCATGCCTAGAAGCCTCTCGCGGAGGCTCTGCCCCGATGCTTTGGTTAGAAAGAAGAAATGTAACATGTATACAACATTTGTACATATTCTAATATCATATTATGATTCTATGATATCATATGTGTACACATCGATTAGATTGGATTAAATTAGAAAAACACGATTGGATAGATAAAATCAGATAGATAGCTAGATAGAGATGTAGATGCCAAATAGCTGTTTCCAACCTACAAGTCGCTCTTGGCCAAAACAATATTGACCCCCAACGTGGTGCTTTCCAAAATCAAAGTGCTTCCTAGTCAATGGACGACTTCCACTCATTTGGGACAGGTTCCTTGGCTTTCAGCTTGCAAAAAGACTCCAAAATCAGGAGCTACCTCCAAATCACTCTTCTTTCCCCATTCAAACAATCATTGAACTTCCGTACATCACTTGAAGTCACCTGTTGAACCAGCGACCTTCAGCGTAGCCTCACCAGCCACTTCTCAGGGGAACCCCAGCCGCCCATCCTTCGGAGCTGCACGCACATGGCTGCCCTGGCTCCTGACAGCGCCACAAAAACTGGTGCATCATATGGCAGTTAGGGTCCCCAGAAACCCCTGGCTGTTCGCATCCCATCACCAAATCAGTCTCTGTTGGGATGTGAACTACGTCAATTGGAAAGGATCTTTTGGAACGTCAATTTGGTGAGAAGTTGCCGAAACACTGGCTATGCATAGTTTGATGATGGTCTTAGCGTTCAGGGTGGGCTGTTTCTGAGTTCAGGATTTCGTAGCTGAGGAGTTCAAAAATAGAAATTTGGCATAGGGAATGGCTCACCGTCCAGCGCACGCAAACGTAGAGGTTGCATCATGATTACCATCTTTGACGCCACTGTCTCATGTTGGGGCGTGGGCGAATGTGGGTGTTGGGGGCGAACCTTTTTGACTCCCAGCAAATAATCATCTATAGTGGATCGTCGTAGGCCCTCGGGCTTCCAATATTGCATGAACTGAAGTATTTCCTACGGTGAAGACTGAATGCTGTGATTAACCCATTGTTGCTACTAATGATATCATAGAATATCTATATTGATTGATGGTATATGATTGAATTGCTGAGGTCAGGTAGGACCCACTGATTTCCCCCTTGAATCTGAGTAAACCACCATCAACTGCCCGGCCAAGGCAGCACCCAACAGTGGCTCCGTCCTACAGCAGCGATCCCAGGTGTAGTCGCCACTCCAGCAGTCTTTGTTGCCAGTGAGACCCCACCGTTCATGACAACAAGTATTCCTCAGCCCAGTCATCCATCGCGGCGGCAGATGGCCGACGTCCACGGCTGGAGATGATACCCCCCGGAAACCCTGGAGTTGAGTGGAGAATCTATTCATTTTTGGGCCCAAAGGGAAGTTCATGGGTCCTGCATGGTCCTACCCAAGGGGCAGTAAGTGGGGGGCCTCAACCCTGGCTACAGCCACCAGTGGGCTGACCCAGGGCAATTGTTTTTGTGCAATGGGAACCTACCTGCTACGTGAGAGTGTACCTATTGGACCTATTGTGGGAAGACCTACAAATCAAAATGTAAGAGGTTGGGTTGCCACCAACGACTTCTTCATGACGGACAAGCACTTTGTGGGATGACAACGCTTAAAATACTTATATATCCCTGCTTGTCGAACAAGACTCAAAACATCACAGGAAAAACATGAAGATGGTTGGATGATAAGAATACGGACGACGATGTCCAAGCTGAACCCGATGACTATACATATGACTACCTGGTGTCAGTGGCCCCTCGGAAAGGTCAAGGGGATGACCCAATGTTGCTGCTTCTGATGCTCCGAAGGGTATGGATGTGGTATGATGTAGGAGGATCCGAGAAGAGTCATGTCATATGTGGCATAATCATATGCATAATACATGACCACAAACATGAGAAAAATATATGGCATGCAGAACTGCTTGGACCTATCAGCCTTTTCCGCTCATAAAAATCCCAGGCACCAATTGAAGTCTCCATCCCAGCACTGACCCAAGTCGTTCTGAGTGTCTCCAGCCTGGGTAGCCATGGAGGCCACACCTTTCCATGCAAAGAAATGTGGTTTTTGGGGAGCTGTCCATCATTGAAGTCCTGTACCAATGGTCGCCATTTAAGCCCACAGCAGAACAAGTACTGTTTGGTATAGTTTGCTATTCCCACAAATAAATGCAATATACCAACACTACTATACCATATCAATTCCTTTTTCAATGCCATACATCTCCAATAAAAACACCAGACCTGGTTGATTAATAGCTCTAAATGTAGAGATTTTGCTCTGAAATGGTGCGCCTCCTATTCAACACTCCAGGAGTTTATCCGTGTCAACGTTGAGTGATATCTGGGTATTGCGCATTTCATGGCTTGACGCACACACACACACAGAGACACACATTCTCTGATTCATACTCCCAGCAAATGCAAAAGTGATCACTTTTGTGATGTGAATGCATGTCTACACACAGATATACATTCACTATTTTATTGTATATATTCTCTATAAATATATCAAAATGAAAATCATTGAAAATCTATTAATATATCTATATATAAATATATATCTATATATAAATATGTTGAAAGAGATATAGATATGTTTTCTCTCTCAATGTGTATATAAATATATATATATATGTAATATGTATATGTATTGATTTGTTTACTTATTTATATAATGGATCAAAGTAAGATTCTTCATTCTACGATGCTTGAAAGCTCCATTGAACAGCCCATCGCACACGACAGCAAATGGGACAAAGCTGGGGTGAAATAAACGGATAGGCTGACCTGGACTGGGTATCCTGCAACATACTAGAAACAATTTTCACAGAAAAATCATACATTTGATATGCTCTAAAATATGTCAGATTTGGAATGGTCTCAAAACTGTGATATTTCTCGAATATCGCGATGTTGCTTTGTGCTGCTGTCCATTCACGGCCAGCAATCCGCAGCAACCAGCTGCCAAGGTGCCATACAGCTGGGAGCACGGGAGCGCCCCTGCCGATGGCTGACCCCTCAGTGACAGTAGGTGAATTCAATCCCGGTGGTCCTCTCCTAACCTAAGTGACTTACACATGACTGATTGATGTCATGAACCAACTCAGAATGGTGAACCGAACTGCATGAGCAAGCACCAATCACGCGAGGAAAAGGATCCTACACTAGCTACTTTAGGCGGCTGGTGGGGACCAACTGACCTCATCATCGGGCTAGGAGATTATTAGCACCCTACCAATGTTGACAGTGACCACAGAATGGAACAACAAAACGATGTCGTATCTGCCCAAGCTCGACCGCAGGGTAGTTGAATCTGGGAGTCCCATGTGTACAAAACACCATAACCTTTGCTGGTGTCTCTCAATGAACCAGGGTTGTCTTAAACAAAGGTCCATCTTGCAAGCAACGAACAGTGTGGATCCGAGATTAAAACAGATAAAAGCTTGGAGTGATCATAGTTGTCGGATTATGCCCTTAAATCCATTAAAACAATTCTATGAAAATAGTGGGATCTCTGCAGAAAGCCACCCTAGCGGCTAGTTGGAATCCAGGATTGCCTCCAACTAGTTTCCACCATGGTATCCCAGTGTGGTTGTGCAACCGGGGCCTTCATTTCACGGGTGCGACTTTTTTAAAGCACAATCATCCATGTCCCAAGATGAGGATATCCCTGAGTTTACACCAGCTCCCGGTGTGCAAATTGTCATCGAAACATTTTGTAAGCCATGGTTAGGATTGTACTGCGCCAAGTCATTGCTGTGCTATGATGTTCCAACCAAATTTATTATGTTGCATGGCCATCCCCCATTGACAATCCGCACCTACTGCAGATATGCTTGGAGTCTCAGGTTCTGTTGGCTCTTTGCACTATGAACCAGCTTTACCGGACCATTGAGCACCCATGTTTAATCAGCGTAGCGAATGTGCATCCCAAGTGGACAATCTGGACACCCTTTGGCTTGTTCGGTGTTTTGGGAACGTGTTTGGGGTGGGGCTGTCCATAAAGAATCGGTATGCCCAATCCAAATGGGTTGTTTCTGATTAAATCATCTCAGACACGTTCGATAAGCATTCTTAGCTACAAGCATCATAATTGTAAGGGATGATAACCATTGAATACCATTGATAACAAAACAGCAAGATGGTTGAGAACGAATTACATACACTGGTTTACTGCAAGGAATTATCACAACCAACCTACAAGACTTATGGGTCAATTGTGGGCATGGTCCGATATCAATCGATATCAAAGATCACTAAACATAGGCCAAAATCTGGCTGCCAACCGATGAAGGAGCCGCTTACGCAGCAACGTGAAATTGATCTCGCTCAGTCTTTCGCCTCAATTGCCAATCAGTTGAATCCAATTCCAGAAAACCCAAGTTCATCGAGCATTGTATGTGACTGATGTTTGATTCATGTTTGATGAAGGGTTGATAATACAATGGTTGTTTAATCGTTGACCCGCAGCCATATGGGTGTTTCTCAAAATAGGGGTACCCCCAAATCATCCATGATCAAGCATTTAAAGTAATAAACCAACCGTTTTTGGGGCTCCCTATTTTAAGAAACCACCATATTGCACATTCCATTTTGATGCAAAACTTCGCAGCACTTCAGCCACTTCGCTACGTGATTCTGCCTGCTCCGCAGCGGGCCACACAGGCCCCGACTGAGCCACAGCAGCCACAAGTGAAGGAGCTGAGGTATTGGGGGGCTGAACAAGAGGAACCTCAGATTCTTGCAGGTTTTTCCAGCATTTCTCACACTTTTTTTACACGTCTTGAAGAAATAAGAATGAATACCATAGTTAATTCACAATGATGCATGGTTCAACGGTTGATAGAAATGTTAATTTGCATTTACACATCGTGCCTGCAACGGATCGACGGAATACATTTAATCCAATGCTCCCGGCATCGCAGCACCATGGCCATGCTGGCTGGCGGAGGCCATCAAGCTCATCACGGTGTCCATGAGCTACAACGACTGTGGGCTACGCGGCGTAAATTTCTGGTATAACCGCAAATATGATATACAGAAGTATAATAAGTCCATTGTAAATCCAGAAGTATGTAGCTATAATAGGGATAATGACCATTGTACGTAAATCCAGAAGTGTGATATCGGATGATGATCGGTATGTATTCTATTATCTATACCTATTGTTATAAGTATACATCATCCATTGGCATCATCAGTATAACATCTTGTGAGAGAACACCCATCTTCGTACATATATATATATATACATACATAAGTCATTTCTTATATATGTATATATATATAAAACATATAATTATATATAATATAGAGTACCTCGTGATATTGCAATATCTTTCATAGATTTAAACCTGGATTCGGAGTCCAGCCACGGTCGCACCCAATCGAATGCAAATAATATGGATGGCATATGAATTTCAGATCGGCCAGTTGCTGAGAACTACGAGCGTAGAGAACTGGCATTCTTTCAATGGCGTCGCTTGGAACCAACGGACATGGTGCTTCTCATACGGCAAATTCCACCTCCTGGTTCCTCCCAAATTCCCTGGAATGTCAAAGCATTTCCATGCTGGAAGGAAAAGTGGCTGATCACATGGTTCCGTTCCTTACGAATCGGCATTCTATTACTGTACCCTTAACCCTGGTTCGGAGTTCCCTAGAGCATCCTAGAGCAAGGGTCACATCCCAACAGCACTGGGCATCCTCCCACTTTTCCACGAGTCGTCGGGGTTGGAAGGCATGGCCTTCAATAGAGCTATCTACAAGCTCTGCCTGAGAAAGACATGTCCAAAGAGTCTACCAATTCAATTGCCAGGGGCTCATCATTTTGAGTTGTACTAGTCACATCAAGAGCTACCAACAGGAAGTCTGTCTCAGGCAGCATCTGCAGCTTTGGCAATCGCTATAATGTCTCTCGTGAAGGTCACTGACTCTACCTGGCCAATGCGACAAGTTAGATAATAGGAATGTCCCTTTCCCTGGGGTATCCCACTCACAACCAAATCATGAGATACATTTCAATGCCTCCGTCGCTCGAACGGGTATGAGGAGAAGCATACACCACAGTTTCATCACTTTGTGCATCTTGAGGAAAAACTCAGCCAATAATTTTGAGCATATCTTCGCTGCATGCCACCGTCATTTTTTACACATGAGCAGTGCCCAAAAGCTGTTGGGCCCTCCCCATACTTGTTGGTGGGTTTTAACACAATTAAGGAAAATTAGGCAGGTTGAGAACCCATTCACACAATCAAGCCAGGCAGGCCAAATAAACCCTTATGTGTACCCAGCAGCCAAGTAATGCATAATCCGTCAACAACCCAGTTGCTACAATCAAGGATAGCACGGACGACTATTTCTGAGCAGTCAGGTCGTAATTAGTGCATAGACGGGTTACAGTATTTCGGAACATTCCACACCACCATAAACATGATCAGCCACCAATATGCCTATCAGTAATCATCATCACCCGTTCTGAACCATTGTCAAAAACACAATGATTATTCGATCAACCATCAATCAACCATCAATCAACCATCAATCAACCATCCATCAACCACCAATCAACCATCAATCAACGATCAATCAACCATCAATCAACCATCAATCAACCATCAATCAACCATCAATCAACCATCAACCATACACCACCCATTCACAAATAACACAAATGATTCATTAACATTAATCATTTACCAATCATTGATGTCAATAATTGATGTCAATCATCAACCAATCAACCAATCATCGACCAATCATCTACCAATCATCGACCAATCATCAACCAGTTCTTAATGTTAATGCTTTACCACTCACTATGCAATCATTAACCGTTTTCATTACCCCTAAAGCCTTGGTGAACTCCACAAATACTGCTGATCGCCGGAGCCTTGTGGCGCCAGTCCTGGGGTGTCAGGGTCGTTGATTCGTAGGGCAATATGCGGCTGTCAACGGGTTCATGGTGTTTTTGGGGGGTTCTCAAGCCATGGGGAACCCCATGACTATTGTTGGATGATTTTTAGGGGACCCCTATGTTGAGAAACCAAGATTTAAGTGGGTCATGAATGGACTAGGGGTTACACTGCTTCTTTTTTTCCGCGCGTATCTGGATATATTGGGGTACCTGGATATATTGGGGTACTCTGGTAATCGCAGTTACTGGTAAATTAGGGGCTTGTGTTGATGGTCATCAGTGATCAATGGTGGGTTACGCGTAAGTGTATATATATATATAGTGTTTTCAACCAATTGGTTTGCAGGAACAATGTCAAAAACCACTACAAATGCAAGGAAGCCGGCGCCACTTCCCTGGATATGTTCGTAGCCGGATCCTACGATGTATTTGTCTGAGCAACTAACTAATAGGACTACAATGTCCAGACACAACATAGTTGGATAGTTGCTCTGTTTCACAAATGGCTTTCAACCGCTGGTTAATTATTGGTGGTTAAAAGTGCAGTACATACACATTTTGTAATATACATGCACTGTATCCTTGAATGTACACAACAACGTATCTGCAAGCACATGACTACATATGTGCACGACATGAAAACACACAAATATGTAAGTAATATAAATTCATACAGTAGATGTAAATAATTGTGAATATATGCAAATACATTGCTGAAAGGACAACACATTTCAGGGCAATTCATGCCGGAACAGCACGTAGGCAAACCTATGGGCATAGTCTAAAGCCCTGGCTCGAGACGGTCGGATGAGCACGCCATTTCACTTGGGTCAGGGTAGAATCCAACGGACACTTCCTCAACCAGTGAAGCAATCAGCCAAAAGCGCGGCCACACCATCAAATCAACCAAACACATCATGCATCGGCTTCTTAAGATATCAGCCAACGGACCAATCGTGATCAATCATGGTATGAACTGCAACGATCCCTTGTACGACTTGTACGACGAAATTAGCACCAAAGAACCCCAAACCTCACGGCTGGTAACCCCAAGGTACAGCACCGGATAGCCAATCGTGGTTGGTTGGTGTGCTGCTTGGTTGCCCCCGGGCAGAAGAATGATCCATCAATAAGAGAACATTAAATGTCATCAATCAATCATCATCAACGAAACATGATCCATCAATAAGAGGTCATTAAATGTCATCAATCACCATCAAACCATTCGACGTTGGGTTTAGGCTTCAGCCATTGGCCTATCCTTGGAGGCTTGCCGCTTGTTGCGGATCTGATGAGCACCTTAGCTCGGCGTAGTGACCATCTGGCTGTGTTCGGATGAGAAAATTCGGATCTGATGATATGTGGCTTCACAACAGAATAACTATTTAGGGGGGTTCTGAAGCCATAGGGAATCCGAAAAATGGTTAGTTTATGATTGTAAATCTATAATGATAAATGCTTAATGTTGGATGATTTGGGGTCCCGCCCTTTTGAGAAACACCCACTTAGTCATGTGATGTGTGCGTTCTTTTCAAAACAACAGTACTGTATACATGAGTTCATTGGGTAACCCGCACTGCGGGGCTCAAAAATGGCTGTTGGTCGATTGGGCGTATGGTGGAGATCCGCAAGCGATTCCATTGCATGGTTGTGATGTTCGACTGGGAGGACAATCTGCGTAAACCACCATGAGTTTACCCATAGCGGGTGATTCACCATCAAGTATGGGAGGTTTATGGACCTATGGATCTATCTTTAATATCTGTTCCTGTTGGTTTAGCCCTGTGCAGGGGACAGAAAGTCTCGACTTCGAGGATCCAAATTGTTCCTGTCGGAGATGAGGTCACCTGGATCTCACATCCCAAGCCTTACCTTCCTGGCCTTGGGATTGTCGATGTCATGGGCTTTGGTGGGAGCCAGCTTGCAACGTCCCACCCAGTTTGTTCAAAACGGTGCACGTGCTTCTTGGTGCTGTGTCACTAAAGTAGCTAAGGAGACTCCCCTGTAACAAAAGTAGCTGGGCGATACTGCTTTCGTCCAGCGTTTGTTGCTTGGGTATCATTTTGGTGCCCAGTTGATTTGACTCAACTGGGATAGCAATATTTACCCAGTTGATAGCAAGGTCCTCATGGAATCCGCTGCATCTTACCCCAGATCGAGTCGTCAGAAGCCGGCTCTTCCG
>VSDK01010628.1:249937-297830 GCA_009767595.1 Symbiodinium kawagutii | reverse complement strand
TCAACGTTTGCGATTTTAGCATTGGGCACTTAATCAGGTGGTTTAGTTTATTGGCATCACTGAATTCAGTGTGTTCATCAATTATACCAACGCATAGCTGGTTAATCATCATAAGCATCAGTCTATTAGTTACTGCTAATATCTATTAGTTACACTCCTGGAAACAAACAGCTTGACTCTCCTAGGGCTGAAAGATCAGTTTCCGCATTTGGGATAGATACCCTTCTTCAAGGATCCATGTTACAGTAGTTTCTAGGAGGGTATAGCAATATATAGCTGGTGATCATAGGCCAACATTAGCCATAGTCTACATGACCAGCTATATATTGGTATATCTATGACTAATAGTCTTATGTAGATATACCAATGTATAGCTTGTTGGTATACTAATAGTCTAAACTATATCTATAGCTATATATTGTTGGTATAACCAACTTTGCTTGTCACCATAGTCTACATGACTCATCTGGCCATGGTGTCGTTGGTACATTGCCATGACCACCCTCTGGGACCCCGATCCGACTAGAATCTCATCTGCGACGTAGACGCTGGCCTTGTGCTGGGTACAAGAATGAACAGTGACTCAGTTGGGCATGAAAATTTATGCTTTGTAAATGTAATATGTATGTTTTGTTTATATAATATATGCAAATATAATATACACTTGTATGTATGCATAGAATTAATATATGTATATGACAGTATTTCGCATATCAAAATCAGTGCGGCGTACCACCATGCCTCAATGTGCATATCAAGCTATGATATCAACCATCTTCACCCAAAGTGCTCCACTTTCGAGAACTTGAACCATCCCCTCTTCTTCCCTGGTTTTCTAGCTGCTGGCTGCTAGCATCGCCCAGCCATTGGTTTCAAGGAGCAGAATCATACATGTGGTGGTTTTAAACACATCGTTGAGTGTCCGGAAACAGGGGGAGCACAAAAAATTAAGGTCCAAGTCTGCACCCCCTGTTCGACAGAAACCATCTGCGACTTGGGGGTGTTTTGTTAAGGCAATCCCTTGGATCAACTGGAAATGAAGCGCTGAAATGCGCTGAAATGCGCTGAATCATTTTGACAAGCTGGACTTGAATCGAGTTTACCTCCATCAAAATCGTGCGAAGCCTTTCTTAACCTGAAAAAAATCCTTCAGAGAAGTCACATCCTGCACCATTGCATCCCTGAAATTTCACACAGGAAGCTCAAGCCATCATGCACGCAAGTTTTGCTGATATTTGGTCTTGACAAACCGCTAAATATCCCAACGAAATCAACAGGGCCAACACCCCATAGCCATCACAGCGCCAGGAGGACCGTAAGGTTGGCAAAGTACTCTCGCACCATGAGACCATCACGGTCAAAGGGCGCCTGGCACGGCGAAGTTTCAGCCAGTCCATTGGGGTGTTGGACATGTCCATGATGGATATCTCCACTGGGTATGGTCCGAGGGGCTGTGATGTAGTAAAGCCCAGGTAAAGCCTGTCAAGATTTTCAGAGACATGGTTCATGAGCTCGTTCATCATGCTCAAACAGAGGGTTCATAATCCTGACCTAATGATAAGTCGGTTCATACTTCATACTGGTTAATTAATAAACGTTAATCATGTCGTATACGCTGGTCAATCGGGGTTAATACCGGCTATAGCGCTTCAATAATTATGGATCCCACACTGGACACCTCCAGACACTAGGTGCAACTCCCTAGATTTTGATTGGAAACTGTTCCTGAACGCCAGAGTACTATCATTCAAGCAGTACAGTATCAATTCATCTCAATTCACTGTATCCACAGTAGAATATCAGATCCAAAATGATAGACTGTCGTATTTTGAGGGAGGCTGACAGCTAGAATCGGATGAGCTTTGCTCTTCTTGATATCCTATCATGGCATCTTGCTGTGGTGTCCCTATCCGATTGTTTTTGGCTTATCAAATCCTTTGCTTCCATCGTCTTCCATCTGTTCAAGTCGACCCATTGTTTCGAAGTGGCCTATTCACATTCTGACCTTGGCCATCCAAGCGGTGACACATGACTTTGAGGATTCCGTAGAACCACAAACCATATGAAGACGATGAAATCGATACCTCTTCTAGTCATCTTGCAGTGTTGGTTGGTTTAGCAAGTTGGGATCACAAAACTCCCTGTTCTTAGTGAAAAAACATGAAAAAAACAAGCTGCTGGCCATGCAAAATTTCAGCCATAACCGGTTATGATATGATGGGATACGGCCGGTCTCCAAGCAGCTCATCTCCCGAGCCCACCGCCATGTGAACGTCCTCAATGAGGTATGTTCCTCCTGCCCCAGTGATCCCCATACGATCCCTGCAGCGGTCTGAAACGTTGGGGAAGAGTGTCATGAAACGGAAAGTCTGCTCTTAGCCAGCAGCAGGGTGGTAATTTGGTGAACATCCGATGTTTTTTGCAGTGGTATTGATATTGATTGAATAATGATTCATATTGATAATTGATTTTTCACAATATGATGTGTTTGGTGAATATCTTGTTTGAGTGGATAATGATTGAGCATAGAAAATCACATGACTCTAGACTGGCGCTTCTGAATATCGCGAACCGCACCATTCGCAAAAATGGCACCGGTGGCGGTGGTGGGACGCAGTTTGATTTCCTCGCTCTGCATCCGAGCATGCTGGTGAGTTCACCCCAAGGTTGATTTACTGATTAAGAACGGTCAATCATGAGTTTCATATGGCTAGTACTGGTTGAATATTTGGTCAATGGATGTTAAGTCGTTGAATGGGGTTAATTGTGGTTCATGTTGGCTTATACTAGTATGGATACTAACGAGGATCAACAAATAGCTGAGTTCCTGTGTTTTCATGGGCTGATGCTTGCGTTTCCAAGTCACGGCTGATTAGAAGCCCAGCAAGAACCATCAGGCAAAGAACATTTAAGAACCCACCACGACCCCTTTGCGAAAGCTCGCTGTTCACCACGACCAAGGCCATGAGCACCAATCAGCGGCCCTCAGAAATCTCAAACAGAAATGCATACAGTATGGTGGTTTCTCAAAATAGGGGAACACTAAAAAAGGATGGTTTGTGACTAATTATGATTAACATTTGATGATTTTGGGGTACCCCTACGACTTGAGAAACCACATATTAGCGTTGGAAACTCGGAACTTCAGAACGGTGGGCAACGAGCGTGCTCAGTGAATTGTCCACTCTAATGAACCTGGCAGTGGATGGCAGTGGAACATCTGCATAGATCTGTCCTGGTCGGAGCATCTCTGGGAAGTACAGCTCAAAACGAGCAATTTGATCCTGCAAGCCACAAAGCAACACGCCCAAACTTCTTCACAAAGTCTAGGGACAAAAATTTACGGCGTCCAAAAGGGTCAGTTGATCCGGAACCCCCAACGATAAAACCGAGGATGATGACCATGGGTGCGGATGAGGGCTGATGGTTATATACAACAACTGCTTAATAACTGGCTGGTGACGTTTGATGAAGATTTCCCAACAATATCACCTTCCTGGTTTCCCTACGTTTTCATCCCATTCCCCGCCTTCGCCCAGTGGTTCACATCGTCCACCATGACGTCGAAATGATCGAAACCCATACCCTGCAGCTTCTCCCGTCCCGACACGTCCGAAGCATTGCCCTGCAGGCGAAGCATGGGCAGTCAGTCCATGCCAGTGGTCGGTCCATATCTTTGAAGGTGCTGTACAAGACAGGGACCACTGGTTGCCTACTAGGAGTTCTCATCTCATGAATATATGTTTTTTGAGATGTATAAATCATAAATGTGTTACACATATCCAAATGTCTTAACCATCAGTTTGAACCACAGCTTTCCATCAGCAAGTGTCTTTACATTGACTATCCTCTCCCTCAGAGTCAGAAAGAGAACAGCATTCTGAAGTCTTTCACAAATGGTCAGTATCCGAGTTATGCGCAAGTGACTTCCCCAGTAGCAGGTGAACATGTTACATTGGTTTTGGGTGTACCCCCGCCACTGAAAACAGTCCCGGAATCACCAGTCCCGCCGTCACATCAGTTTTGCCGCACTAGTCCCAGTCCCAGCTTCCGTGGCAACACAGCTATCGCTATCGGAGCTTGAAGGACAGATGTCAACCCAAGAGTCTCTGGAGAACAACTTCCCAGAAGCATGTAGAGAAATCTCCCAACAAAATCGAACTTTGACTCAGGAAGCCGGCAAACTGTCGGTTTCTGGGCTTCGAAACCCTCCAGTATCAGGAATGAAATTGGTTTGTCCCAGGTCATGTTGTTTTGTCCGGAACCATTGACCGGTGAATTGTCATATGATCTTCCCCATGCAACCTACAGCCGAATGATATATTGATTGTATCCCGGCATATTTTGCCAATTAAAATAAACATATATACCACCATCACTATCCAACCAACAGCATCAACAACCGCAACCAGAACCGGAAGACCAACGGCGCCAGGTCTTTCCGCCTCCAAAACATAGACGTTGCCTGGCAGCACTCTGATGGCAACATCCTGGAAAATCAAGCCATGAATCGGTCAGTAAGACTGCTAGGATCCCAGGATCCATGTGTCCTAGCTGCTGCTAATTGATAGAGGGAGTATCGTAGGTCACGATTTGAATATGTCAAAAAGGAGTCATATGCGTGGACATCAGGTTCCAACAAAGTGTCGCTCAAAAAGCATGGGTTCTTCTGCTATACTCCTGGGGGAACCCGCAATTTCAGGACAGACGTACAGTATGTAAACTGCTTGCTCATACTCGACTCACGACTGGCAACTCACAAGCATTCACAATTCACAACCGTATTTGCCAAGCACTCCTCAGCATCAAGTGAGTGTGCAACATCCTGTAAGAACATCCGCACTCACTCATCCACCAACCTTACAGAAGGACCAGGACAACAACCCCCGAAGGAACACCGCCGGGGTGCCTATGCTGAAAGCACCGTGGGAGTTCAACAACTCAGTTCTGCTGTGGGTTGCGGGGACCCATGGGACCCGGCGGGGGGTCCACTCCCAAGATGAATCGTGCATGGTCAATATGTGCCGCGGTCAATGCCGGTTAAAGAGCTGGTTGTTAGATGCTGTCAGTGCACAATTGTGGTGAACCTGAACAAACTACCTTGCGGCGTGCATCTATCCAATCTTCGTGTTTAGTCTTGCCAAACCCAAACGCCATAGCTTGGAACATGCATGTAACAGATCCCATTCGCCCTTGTTCATGTTTGATTGGGAACCTTCCACGGATTAGTAGTTCTCCTTCCAGGGGCACCAAAATGGACACTTCTATCATCGACCAGCCACCATTACTGGCTCATCATGCCTCATCATTGCTAGCCATTGTGAAAGCAAGTGTAAGCGCCATTGAGTCATGCCAATGGTGTTGTAAACCACTGATAAGTACCATTGATTATGTGAACCATTGTTGCGAAGCCAATGGTTAATGCCAACGCTCAAACATTATTGTGAACCATTCTACTCACTGGATCATATGAAGCTCCCAGGCTTGACAACACCAACTTTGAGAGGGCAACATGTAGAGCTCGTCTCCCCTGGCCCCCCAGCTATGATGGATCACATGATCGAGATTTGCTCAAGGTGATTCCCCACTCACCATCCATCTCACTACCCAATTGGAAGTGACCATGCCCCTAGTGATGCTTTCCAACCCGAACGACCAGCACGCTGAGATCCCCAAGCTGGCTGACCATGTTGCCAAAACGTGGCCAAGTTTTTGTCAATTCCTGATGCAGAAGCAGTGGGCGACCTCGAGGAGCTTGGACCGCGACGTAGGCTTTGAAAACGATTCATCAACAATGACAATAATGGACTTCAAGCACGAAAAGATTAAGCACTTAAAAAAATTTGATGTCATAAACATGCCAGTATATAACGGACTTCACACGATTCAACCAACAAAAAAGTGAGGAGCCGTGGACCACCAAATGTGAGCGGCCGCTGGGAGAATCCATCGAGATGCGTTGTTTTCGCATGGGACACCGAGATACACTCCTACCGGGGTTTTCTGCGACAGCAGCGAGTCCATTCCTGCCAAATCCCCAACAAAGCTGCTGAACTGTTACCCAATGAGACATGGTCATACCACACGGCATTCCCAAATGATGATGCCAGTTCTGCTGAGCAGAACATGAGCCAGGCTTTTGACACTCTCGTGCTGTCAACAATTGCTCAAATTGCATCAAATTACAATATCTCTTGGCTTCACGCATGTGGTTTGACTGACCAAATATTTGCACACCATGCCAGTCTTCTGCTGCAGATCATAGTGGGAGCAGCAATACTTGCAGCATACACACTGCATGAGATGTTTGTAACCATTTATTTGAAATCAGAGGCCTACAAACATATCATACACGTGCGGCTGCCAATGCAATAGGCACTGTCAAGAGTCTTGAATGATGTCATTACAGTCCATATACTGTAAAAGAATCTATCGTACAAGAATTTGAGGGGCTCGATATGTTTCCGTCCTGATATGTGTGTATGCATCTTCCCCCTGCTCAATTAAGAATTTGAGGGACCCTCATTTCGGGGATTAAATTCTTAAAAACAATGGTCTAGTTATTACTGGCGGTGCAGTTGGTCCCAGAACCAATGGATTTTCACCTGGCAAGCCCTCGAGCATGAAATAAGGCTTAAACAACACAGGCAGGCCTCAGGATACCTGGGGGGAGTTGAGCCCCCAACCACCAGAAAATAAAAAAAAAACTTTTCAGGCTCCGAAAAGTTTTTTTTTGATTTTCCACCCTTCAAAAATTAACTAGCCCCAAAAAGCCGTCCCAGGTCCCAGAACCAATGGATTTTGCACCTGGCAAGCCCTCGAGCATGAAATAAGGCTTAAACAACACAGGCAGGCCTCAGGGTACCTGGGGGGAGTTGAGCCCCCAACCACCAGAAAATAAAAAAAATTTGTCAGGCTCCGAAAAGTTTTTTTTTGATTTCCACCCTTCAAAAATTAACTAGCCCCAAAAAGCCATCCCAGGTCCCAGAACCAATGGATTTTCATGATGGTCACCGCCGTTTACACAAACAAGAATCTGGTAAGAATTCAAGGGACCCTCAACACATGATGTTGCAAAATCCAGCGCTATTTAATTTAAGAATCTGAGGGACCCTGGGCAAAAAAAAATTGGATTCTTGTATAGCACATGCACTGTAATTCCTGCCACACACCAGATTTCTTTTAGCCATGTACCCCTGTATTCGTTGGTTGTCCAACCACACAAAGCTGCTTGACCAACTAACTACCCATCCAACATCAACCAAGCAAACAGCCAGCCATCCAACCACCTCTTTTCACCAGCTGATTCTGGGTGCCACGGAACCCCGCCTACCACGGTGCCAGTGGGGAAGTATTCTGACCACATGGCCAGAGATGCGCCCATCCGCACCTGTGGCACCGCCCAAAACGAGTCCCAGAAATCGTAGATGGGACCGTTTCACGATGTTTCATCCAATTTCCGAATGAAAAACGAGGATTTCCAGATGCCTCTTGGTAGAAACATGTACGCAACCTGATCCCAAATGATACCAGGGCACCCTTCGACCTCTAGGCCCCACACCCCAAACTCCAACACGTCGCTGTGCAGCGGCATGGGCAGCAGGAAGCGTTCATAGACGCCCAGGTAGTCGTCCCAGCCACTGGCCTGCAACCATCCATCGAGACAGCCAAGCAGTCTTTGAAGTGCGGGGCTAGTGACTGGTTGGTTGGTAGGGATAAGGTTAGGGCTACTGGTTGGTAAGGAAAGAGAATGTTAGTATATTTAGTAGGGAATCGATGGGGATCTCCTAGTTGGACACCGGACAGGAACACCACCAACCCCCAACTGTGCAATCGCCAGATTCGGCAACCCTTACACTCCTGGCAGGTGCTGATTCCGCTAAACTTAAATCGCTATTGCTGCAAGGAGCGACCCATTAACTGACCCCACCATCGGATCAGGCTATCAATCAACCCCAATGAAAACCAATCAAAACCAATGAAAACCAATGAAAACCAATGAAAACCAATGAAAACCAATGAAAATCAATCAAACGGCCGGGCAGCCAGTCCACCAACAAATTAGCCAACCAGCAAGGGAGCAAATGGGCCAGCCAGCAAGCGCCCAACCAAACCAAGTAACCAGCGACCAACCCAACTCAGTGGCCCAATCAAACAACCAGCCCACTATATAACCGCGAAACCAACACACGTCGTTCGTGGTGCTGTTCAGGTTTTGTGGGAGAACCATGCCTTCCTGCCTTGAAAAGCCACCCCTGGACTGCAGCAACAAATAGATACAAGATGATACAAGACACAGGGGAAGATCTTCATTGACAGCAAATGCTTTGCCTTCCATACCCCAGCAACTAAAAGAAGACAGAAAACATGACAGGACGTGACGGGGTATGGGCCAACTTCAGCCAAGAAAGCAACCCTTCCACACGGCAACAGCATGATAAAATGACAGAGGTCCAAAGAGGCAAAGCGATCATGTCAAAGTGTCATTGCCAAAACCTTGCCTGTCCTCCTTTGCAGAGCCCGACCCTTCCACCGCAGCAATGTCAAGTATATAGGCACGAAACATGATTCTGTGCAGAGGAAGATCTTCATCGAGCTCTACTTTGCATTCCCTGAAAAGCAGCCCCCTTCCACACAAGCTAAAAGAAAACACAAGACATCACAAGACATGACCTGATATTCAATTCCTCATTGTTCATACAGATAGGCAACAAAGGATATGTGTTTTTTCCACATGGCAGCTTACAGACTTGCCGTGGACAAAGCGGAAACCTAGCCCACGGGCTCACGCTCAAGAAAATACATGTTGTGACAAGTCAACTCCTCATCTACTGCGTCCTGGCACTAGCTCCTATGATGCGATCACTTTCCCCGAGACGACTTTAGCCCCCTTTTTTAGAGAGTGGATGACTGCCCAGTCTCAGAACATTGGTGCAAAGATCCCCCGAAAAGAACCTGGTCTATGTGGTCTATCCTTACAGCCACGGCATGCCACGGCCACTTTTCTCCGATTTTCTGGGTGATTTTTGGAACGTGGCGCCATGATTTGCATGTTTTGTGATGAACGACTACATTTCCACACAACAGCGCGTCTCAGCAGCATGGGCAATTGACATCACATCGGTCCATTTTCAAAGTTATGTTTCAAAAAAACATGTGGCTCCGCATGGAGTCAAAAACCGAACTCATAATACACTGCAAATCAAACTTCTATTTGCACAAACGCTGCCCACAAGCAAATGGCTTCGCTTCAACAACTTCAGGCCCTGTTCCAGCGCCTTCCCGCAGTTTCTGGCCTTGTCTCCGGTTCCAATGCTGTGGAGCTCAAAGAGGATCCCGATTTCATCCAGGGACATTTGGCATGCAAGCAAACTTGTGTCCTGCTCCCCAAGCACAGGCCTAGCATCTGAATCAATTCGTAGAACTCCGTGGGAGCAGCTGGGCCTATCCAGTTATTTGTTTCGCGGGACACGGTAGCACACGTGGTTCAAAAGGCTCCCTGGTGGCCATCCAACAAATGACCGGGATATTTGTTCAGATGTGAACTAATTACTACCCATGTTGCAGCTGGTTGGTATCGACCCATAGCCATGCCACATGAACAAACACTGCCCATCTTCCCAGGGCTCCTCGACGTCTTGACAGCGGCTCGTGCGAGGGACCTTTTCTCTTGGACGACCTTGGGATGAGGACACCACCACGCCACGCACACAGCTGGTGGCATTTTGGTAAGGAGAACTGCCCATTGCAACTAAACGAGTGAAATCTAACCATTCTGAACCACTATGATCATAGAGTTGAGACTAGTATCGCTTGATCGCACTTTATCAACTACTATGATCATTGCATTCTGACGATTCTGGTGGCGGCCGAGTCCAGCCACAGGGAAGCGATTCACTAATCCAAGTGGTCAAGAAAGTGGGTGATCCAATCAGCTGACGAATAAATGGTCAATAAGCTGACTTATCAATGAATAAATGGACCATTGATAAGGTTCTGCAATGCTTAGCAAATGGTCAATGAGCTGACCAATGATGATGGATGAGCTGGTTAATCACAATCACAAGCTGGTTCATAGAATCGGATGGATAGGCCAACAAGGAGCAACAAATCTGGGGATTGGTTACACCACCACATACCACTCAAGCTGGAAGGTGTTTTCCCACCAAGTGAGAAAATTCTGTTCATTCTTGCTCGGGCGCTAAGTGTCGCCTGGGATTGTGTGCCAGAAGGCAGAAGTAAAAAGGATTACGGTCATTTTTTCGATGCAAACAAAGGTATTATAATAGGGATGTGTAGGATAGCTTGACCAAGAGATATCAAGGTCTTATCCCAGTGGGATGTTGTCACTGCATAGCTGTGCTGATGAGCTTTGACACAGGCAGCACTTGGGGATGAGTCCAGCTGTGCAGAACCCAAACACCCGGACAATGAACAGAAGAGGCACTTGGCATAAGATCTTCACCCATCATGTTTTTTGAGTCTGACGAATATACATGTCATTTTTCGGGCACTCATCGAACCTTGGGTGTTTCAAATGGCTGGCACCTGAGAACTCAGCTATGTTCGCCACGAAAGCACCCAAATGATGATCACAATTAGTCTTGACCTCAGTATGAACCAGCATTGACATCAGTACTAAACACTGTTAAACAGTGTGACATCAGTGTGAACCATGGTTCAGATAAACAATTGACATGACCATTAAACCGTAATTTTCTTTCACCGAGATTTCCAGCCGCCCGCGTTGGTGGATGATGATCATAAAACCAGCGATGGTACCTAGAAACCGATCTCACTGAGAGCAACCGCCAGCCGCTGATAATAGAGTTGCATAGGTAGAAACGCAGGTGGTTGTAAGTTGTGTCCCTTCGGAAATGAATTGTGTAGTATATGTGGCATTGTTCACATTCAAACTGGCTTCTCATTTGGAGGATGGTTCCCCAAAAACCGTTCAACGAGTCTCATTGTTGGGGTCGGCGCATCATTGCAATAGAGAGTGCTATACCAATAACATCCAATGACCATGGAGCAATGATGTCACCATGGTTCGACTGGTACCATGATCAACCGACATTCGCACAACCGCAGCGACCAGAGACCATCACCAAGCTACCATGATGGTTGCAACCATTATGCAGAACTATCATCATACTAGGTCACCATATGCTACCATTCTCAACCATCAATCATCACTACATATGAATTATCTGGTTGAGAATGGTGACCATGAATAGCCATTAATAGCCATTGCCATTGATATTAATAGCCATCATCAACCATCTATATATATATATATATATACAGTAACCATGAATAGCCATGCTTACCTGGGTGACCAACCACCGAGCCGGTCAACACTGCCGCGCCTAGCGCCCGGCTTCCAGGGATGATGGGTGGCCTGCTGAGCTGCCAGGATCATGACCAGTCGGACAAGGCTGTGACAAAATGATAGCCATCAAGTATCATCCACAGTGGAATCATAGTAATGGTTATGATTGTATGATGTATTCTAGTAATCCATTATAGCCATTCATCTATGATAAAAATGATGAATCGTAGTAATCAGATGTAATCAGTATGGATAATAATAATCGATGATAGTTACTATGGATGAATATGACACAATGATGATTAGTGAGTTGATGATGATTGATGATATCGGAGATGATGTTGGTTGATGATTTCCCGCTTCACCTGACAAGACTGATCGATAATTGATGCTGGCTGGTAATGGGTGATCGTCGTAACGAGAATAGCTAAAACGTGTTTGTCATGGCTGGCAATCTCAATCACTTAATGACTGCACCAGCCAGTGACATTGGCTCCCTTGTCACCCGGTCTTCCATCCTTGGCAATCGACAACCATCAAGATTTCATCATTTCTGTCGACAATGATCATCATTGGACGGTTGGGGGTACATCAGTACGACTCATTAATTGGCTGGATAATCGTCTATGATGGCTAATGAGGGTGTTCATGATGGTCAACCCAATAGACTCTGGGCTTCGAGCAGTGCTGCCTTCGATTTTGGTAGCTTCAAACCCTTGGCTGTTACGAATGCCGTCCGCATTGCCCTGACCACAGCGGATTCATGATCACATCCCCACCATTTCCCGCAATTTACACACGTTTAACCGGTTTAGCCTCTCGAGCCTTGCTCAACCTAACACCAGCTGCACGAGGTGTTTGTGTGCGATGGCTTCAGCCACTGGTCAGTTGTCCCGGGCACATTCGCTTCTTTGGAACCCAAACTAGCTATCAGTAATGAATCTGAAGGAACATGATCATCGTAAATTCCGGGGTCGATCATTGTAGCTGAAACCCAGACTTGTGACTGTTGCGACACACTTGGACACCACAACACCCGATGCTTCCTGGCAACCACCCGGTCGCATCACCCTAGCAGCTCACCCCCAAATGCAGCCCTGGAAGACCTGGGAGCCAAAGGAGTGTAGCAGCAGAAATCGAAGGAGAACGGCCTCAATCTGGGATCAAACCAGACCTATCCACAGAGGTAATCGGGGTTCCCAGCGATGCTTCCACCCACATGCTCGATATTGGTTGGGGAAACTGCAACGTTAAGAGTCGCATCAATTGCTGGGTCGTGGTGAAGTCTCTGGATCAGTTTCCATGGCGTTCTGGCTCCGATTGCTCTGGAATTCTGCGACATCATACTGGATCCAAAATTTCGCGCTCAAAAATGATCAACAAATCTCACACTAGGTCGATGTCCTGCACTAGGTCCCTAGATCCTTGAACACAAAGCATCAGTTTTGGGCAAAAATGGCAAAGCATGTTGTCTCCATACCTCTACCTGTTTGCTCAGCTCGATTATTCTCAACTCTCAAGTCTGGACCGCCATTTTCATAAATCGGCAAATGCTGCTATTGGGTGTCCGGGCAGGGTGTACCCAGAAACTTGAGGCTACCAATCGATGGTTTTCGCTCGATATGGGGAACAAAAATTTGGGCCCCCGCAACCAGGAGCAATTTCCTGCAAAAATGAGCAACTTCTGTCCCAACTGCCTTACCTTACGTTTGACACCCATAAACCATGTCTTGAGCAACTGGAACAAACAGCATCATTTTTACCCTCTGATTCGCAATGATTCACCCTCCTTGACAAACTAATGGTTGGCAATACATTTTTTGTTCCAGGCACAGGCCATCATGAACGGCTCTTCCCGACCTACCATTGGATGGATACACGCTTGGATTTCTGTCACCCATCGGCCTCCAAACGGCAAGAAGGCAACGATCCACCATGTGATGGTCAGAGAATATGTCTAGAAAGACACGCCGGGGATCCAAATTGATTAGCCATCATGATTATGGAGCTGTAGACTGTCAGAACTGTAACAAGTACCATGAATGCGTTCAGTGATGGCCATCAAATGCTACTACATGTGACCACTGGTTGATATTTTACATCTGCGAACAACCAAGTGATGGTAGTAAACATACTATATATCAACAATATCTTCTACCAAGCAACTCGGATGACCAATCAGAAATACGAACAAAACCACCAAGTTGCTCATCCCCTCCCCGTCTTGGAAGCGCTACGCCACAGCTTAGCTCAGGCGCCAGGTCCAGCAATTCGTGCTGCTGGTGAAATAGCAACAGAAGTCGTAGGAAAAGCCCTGACGGCGATGGAGCCCCGGGCAACAAGAAACCCTGTGTTTGTATCTACTGTATATATCTAATTTAATTTAATGTGTATATCATATAAATGTTTGGACTACTAGCCATACAATGATGTTATATAATATATGTGCATGGGTTTATATGCATATACATATACGTATATATTCATATGGGTATATCACTACCCCCCTCCCAGTTTGGTGAAACCATAATCAACCAGTTTGTGTAGTCCGAGATTTGTCCAACCGCATGATCAGTTGCTAGATAGGCCACAATGGAGGTTTTGTTCATCTAGCAGTACTGGGTGTTCAATACCACAATATTGATAATGGTCACCATCATCATCATCATCATCATCATCATCATCATCATCACCTGGAAGCTGGTTTTCCCACCTGATGGCAAATCATCGTGAAGCTCTCTTCTTTACACGCTCTCTTCACCCATCCGGACAGCCATGGCCCGCCTCTTGCCAACACTTAGGATTTCCTTTCGTTTGAGGCTCAGGAGGGGCCAGCGCGACAATGGATGCTGCGTCACCATCCTTTGACCAAGCAGTGAGAATCATCCAATCAGAATGGACAAATCTTAGCGAAAACAAAGCCGTGACAAGGCACTTTACAGAGTTTGACACGCTGGAACCCAATAAAACCGTGCCTCACTTTCCTGACCATGGACATCGGCCGTACTTTCCTTGGATTTCCAAGGGCTACAGTCCCTCCATGTCATGCCAAGCATCGGCAACGAAGGGGTTCTTGACGTGGAAGACCTCCAGCCCCAGACGCGAGGCCAACCTCTCGGAAGTGGAGGCGTCCGATGGCCTCGTGAAGCCTTCGTCTGCCATCGTGGTGCTGGTGGTCGTTGAGGCCTGGCGCGGCCAATGTGCTGCTGCCGGGGGGCCCCCCGCCATGGCTGGCCATGATCGAATTTTTGTTTGGTGGAAAAGCAATGGTGGATTTTTGCTTCGCGGTGGTGAATAAAAATAGCTGTAATCAATCGTGTTTCACTCTGATTGATTTGGGTGAATGATGAGCCAAACCAACCAATCTGGTAACTTTCAGACCCATCTCGCCTTTGACCTATGCTAATCCTGGTGACAAGCTACAGGGAGATCTCCACACCTAGGCCTTGGCTCATGCCGTCAGCATCTAATGTTGACATCCTACCAGGTTTTCTTTGGGGGCCGCCCCTCAACCAATCATGACCCAGGGGTGCAGTTCACATGGCCTCCTTTTTCGGGTGTCTTCGCGTCTCTGGTTGTGGATGTTGGTGCTGTTTTGTTGCTGCTGCGATTGTTGCTGTGAATGTTGTTGCTATATTCGACTTCCTTACTATATGTTGCGATATGATATGGCAATATATTCCAATGGTCATCTTTCCTCAGTATCAAACATTCTGAATCAAAATTGACCCTCCCTTCGTGTGCATAATCAAGCATTGTTGGTGTGTCTTGTGGAAATTTCTTCTGGTTGTGGTTTTTGACCTTCCAAGCTCTCGTTGCATCCCAACGAATCAACATCAGCAGTGGATGGTCATGTCTTTTGCGGAGCGCAAGTCGGATCCTCAACAATGAGTGTTGGCATGCAAACAAACGTGTTTGGAAGGACAAATGCTATTTGGTGAGCGCGTCCCCAAGGCATGGCTTTGAAAATGCTGAAATCACAGGAGCACAATGGACAACGATTATATAACCACCATTAAACATCATCATTGACCATCATCAACTAGCATTGACTAAACAATTTCAAACCACAAGATCTGAAGGGTCAACCATCGTTCACGGAACTGTCATGAACCGATAGGAACCACTATCAACCTGTCTTACCCATGAGCCAACATGAAAGAACAGAGATTGACCACCAACAAACTTCATTCAGTCATTAGCCATCATTCACCAACATTGAAGAAACATCCTGAACTTAACTGTGTGTTGCCAACATAATCATCTTAACCATCATGAACCACAATGAACCATCATTCACCATCGTGAGCCCCCCATATCTGTCATTTTTCACCGATATCAGCCGCAAATCGGTGCGCACCAGCCGTGGTCGGTCGTTCTTTGCATCCGTCCTAATCCGTGGAGATTGTGCCGTGGGGTAAAGATCAATGAAAGACAAGATATGATGAATATATACAAACATATGTGTACACCATTGCAGACAAGATGAAGCCAAAGCGAAACAAAACAGGAGCTGGGAAAACTGGAAACAAACAACCTGGCCACACTCCTATAAGCAAAACACTCTCCCGAACATCGTATAGGCTCACGATGCTTTCTATCCGAAACTTCTGCCCCCGCCCCGTGCGGGTTCTACTTGTATCCCGGAAGATTTTGATACCAATCCATGCACAAAGGTTTATGGGCCTGCTATGTGGGCACAACATGGCATGCGAAACTGACTGCAGAAGGTCAAAACGCATTGCTTGCTGAGCGATGCAAAAATTTCCTGTCACAGTTCTGATCATATCGTGCTTGGAACGAAGTAAATGCTTGAGACACATTGAAAAGCTTTGCCGTGTTCATAGCGGTACCTCGCCCACAAACCAGGGGGTTAACTAGCCCAACAAAGTTTCACACCTCGAGGAGGAAGTTTCCAGACAGAAGAAATTTTTGCAAGCAACAAGCGCGGGGCGCGACCGACACTGCACACACATACGCGCACACACACGCACACACAAAAAAAAGGCACACGGTGCAGAACCAGCCCCCAGCTGACCTTGAGCCCCAAAGACAACGCCAAATCCCCGAGCAAATTTGGATCATAAGGCACATTTTGCAGAACAGCGACAGCAGCATCAGCATCAGCATCGATGGCGGCCAGAACCTCGGCACAGGCAAAACCTGTCCTGACACAACCTGAAAGAGATCATGTCAAAAGCTCCGTATGTCGCAAAACAGCAAAGCTAGTTTGGAAGCCAAAGTGCCAAAACACTCATATGACAAAACCGCCGCGACACGCAACTACACATGCCAGCACGCCATGACAAGCCCTGGCACCTATCAAACTGAACGCGCAACGCCAATTTAACAAACAACCCCGAACGCCAGTCGCCACACAGAGCATGCATACTACCACGCCCTTCACCAGCGTCCCTGCTGCGCGCCGTCAACGGCGCGCCGTCCCTTCTGATGGCAGGAAGAGGCAAACTACAAACCAGACGCGAAACAGAAAACCTCATAGATCCATTAACCGGAATAAAAGAGCGACCACATCAATGAGACCCCTGCATCCCCGAGAACCGAGGGCCCGACCTCAGATGTCCCACGGTGATATCGCCATCGCGACCACCATCATACAATTGCCCGCGCACGCGCGCACGCACGCAAACGCCCGAGCGTATAGACGCAAAGGTAACCCGAAACCCTTACCGGCGCGCGCAGACATGACACGTGAAACCAGCAGCAACAACCCAAACGCTCATCTCCACGATAACCCTTAGCACCGCACCTTAGCCAAAACGCACGGTTACGCAACCCTTCCATGCTTGAAGCAGGTCCGCTATCTGAAGAAAAAGGGTTTTTGAACAAAACACGAGCCCTCACGACAACGCGAAAACGGCGAGCGGCTGTTTTCAAAACCCCACTTTATCAATTTCCAACAAGCACCTCCGCATATCTTTTCTACAGCAAATCACAATACGAGCTCCTACACGACACGCACACATTATGACACGAGGTACCGTCCACAACCCGGAAGTTACACAACCAAACATCCGAATCCCCAGCAAGAGGTACCGCCATGAACATCTTAACCCTACACAAATGGCCGGCACTTCCGCCACGTACCGGTCGTCTTCCTGTTCGGCCTGACATTTCAAAGCAAAGGCTCATTCATGTAGCAATTCCACGATGCCCCATGTAAACAACATAGACAAGACCATAACTTGCTTTGCCCCAAGTCCCTAAGTCCGGAAGTGCCTGTGCAGAAGCTTCCTCTTGCTGCTTGGGAACGTCAGCGCAGACTGGTGGCCCCACCGCAGGCACAGTGTCGCTCTCGGCCTGACACTACCCTAGGACTTTGAACCAAACAATCCATCATAGTTTTCAACGGCCCCAAATGCTGAGATAAATTGAGCCCAACTAATTGCATTTGTCATGTTATGGGGCGCCGCCCGGGACATGTAAATAGGTTGGCAGTAGATTTCGGCCTACTGCATGGATTGGGAAATTCCAGCATTCATTTCCCATGACAAACGTTCCCCGAGCAGCTCTCTCGCTGAATGCACTTCTCAATTCTTGCTGGAAACGGTTTTTCCCCAGATAGCTGACAAGCCGTAGGGGGTTCTTACCGGTCGTCTTCCTGATCGGCCTGACATTTCAAAGCAAAGGCTCATTCATGTAGCAATTCCACGATGCCCCATGTAAACAACATAGACAAGAAAAATAAAACAATACTAATACAGTAATATTTAATATGAATCATATTTGTATATTTGTATACTGTAATACATTTGTACTTGTAAATATACATATATTGCTGGAGCCGAAGCGACCCTTGTTTTGTAGGGTTTGACCTTCAACATTAGGGCTTCACCATTCCAACTCTTTGCCGCTGACTTTCTCAGATTCATCCCTGCCCTTCGTCTTCATCTCATAGTGTGGGATTCCTCCCCCGTCGCCGCCTTCTGAGTCCTGGTAGGTGCTCAAGGCATCATCATTGTCCGCATCGTCTGTTCCAGGGCCCTGGTCGTCGTCATCATCATCGCTGCGTCTTTTTCTGCCGCCTTTTCCACCGCCTTTTCCAGGACCATGTGGCCAGTCGTCATCGCCACCATGCCCGTGGCGGTCCTCAGCCATTGATTCAGATTCGATTGATTATTCAAACCGTTTAAACAACCCAGACATCAAACCCAACGAAACCCAATAAATCGCAATAAATTTGATAAATTAATCGAATTAATCAAGTCAAGACACTGGCCCAGTGCGAGGCCGCCCCCACTCCTCCATGACGATGCCGTTGATGCGGCCCCATCCCAACCGCTTCAACCTCAATGTCAATCAAGGTCAAAATTGGACCAACCGTGAAACCCTTAACGAACTGTTGAAAACAAAATGGCAAACAGTGACATGCAAACAAGCTGCTCGTAGCCCCACCAATTTCCTGTTCGCCACCTCCTGACATAGGTTTCGTCCACGACCTTCGTGACCGGTGGCATGGTTGGCACAGCTTTGAGCCCTAATGAAGCAGAATGGCGGGCACGGCTTGAACCACTTGAACCTAAAAATGCACCCCATGACACGCATGACAGCGATGAAGACAGCTTTCCAGAAAAAAATCAACCGAATCAACATAACAAACCGTATGTAAAAAGCACTTAAACGAACAATCAACCGAATCAACACAATCTTCATAAGGTTGTCGAACAAGATCCAACATTCCAACATTCTACCAACAATCTACTATCACCTACCATCATGTAGCGAATCTTCATAGCTTTCATCCAACCACCTTGACCTCTCTGGTTGTAGCATGGTCATCCAGGCAGGTGAAGCGCCACCTCAGCGGCACCAGAGTCTGGGAGTGCAAAGGGTTGAGGCTATGGGCCACTCCTTGGTACTGAAAGCGGCGTCGCACAACTCACAGCAGCCGGGTGGGTTGTTGGTTCCTTGGGGGAAGGTTGACCCTGATTTTTTGGGGGCCCAACTCACCAGCGATTTACTTGTTGGTTCTTTGGGGGAAGCTTTGGCAGTCACTGGGAAAATCTAACGCACCAAATCGGGCTGCAAAATCACGACTTAAATCGCTTAAATCGCTTAAATCAACCTCTTTCGCATCTTTTTTGCGTTTTTTTGTCACCTCCATGGGTCTCAATTTGTCTCAGTGAGGGACCGATTTCATGTGAAACGATCTTCGGGTGAATGATGGAAAGATTTTCTCGGCGCAAGTTCATCAGCCAGCAGACCATGGGCGGCCACTGGAGCCGGGCATGCTTCAAGGGGATCATCTGGTGAAATGAGATAGACTAGGCTGCTCGATGCTGCTCACTGGATCTCACTATAATATCTCACTGGTTGTTCTGTGTGGGATTGCGTGAGGATGTGTGAGGCCACACTCGAGGAATCTCGAGGAGAACTATATCTTCCCGAACTTGGCAGCAAACATCTGCCAAAAACTGTGCTGCCATGCGCTCACCGTCTTCACTGGCATCATCGATTAGAGCATCCAGCAATTCGGACAGGGCCTTCAGGTTCTTGATCCACTCAATCACCAACACATCATCCATCTCCTGGCTTAAGATATTCAGCTGTCGGCTGGGAGCACCCATCGGAAATTTGTTGATTTCCTGGGTTTGCCCCACCACAATCAAGGCGGCGGCACATCTGCAATGCTGCCTGTTGGCTCTTGCTCCAACTGATCACTCCTGGTAGCATGAGTGATCTTCCGCTCCCAAAGCAGGGTGTGAGGACCTCTGCTGTGGCTTGCAAGGCATCGACCATGGCAGGTGGATGCAGCGGATGCAGGTGGCAGTGCTTGATGACAGGGCCACAGGGTTTGAGCCAAACCTCAACGATATATTATACGTATTATATATGAAAAATGTGATATATGTAGCGTATGTAGCAGCATGTATCGCATGTGTACTTCCGATACTTCTACATGAAGCGCACCCTGGATGGTGAGGCAAGCTGGATCTAAGAACCTAATCCACACTGACCCCTGGCGCCGAACCGATCCAACCAAGGCACAGCTCTGGGAGACCAGAGGCAGCCAAGGAAATCAGAATGCGCCAAATCCGCCAAATCATTGCGCTGGACGAAACTCGGAATGGAAAAATGTGGTGGGCGAAGAAAGGGACACGATGGAAAACCTTTGGTGGCAACCAATTGCAGTGCTTCAAACGCTTCAGAGATAATGCGCGTAATGTGGGTATTTCGGGTATTTCAACCGTTCCAACTGCTTCCTGCCGCTTCCTGCTGTGTTCACTCCCGGGCACCGTACTACTACTGCTGGTGGCTGAGCACAGCATGGCAACGAAGGGACCGGGCAAATGTTACGAATGTCGCGAATGTTACCCTGCTGCACGTGAGAGCTGTCCCTGCCGTTTTCTCGATTGCCTCATGTAGCAACCGTTACACGCGTTACATCTTTAGGAAATTGCAATTTACACAAAACATACGAAATATGGTTTATGACCATTTGGCGCATTTCGTAGGGTTTACCCAAAGGGCAAAGGGGTATTGAAAACGATTGAAAAATCGGAAAAATGTATATTATACATTCCGGACCCCCCCCTTAATATACATTATTAAGGGGGTACCTCGGCAATATGTGTCTGGGTTCTGAATGATGATACACAAGCAAACAACATGCCACGGTCACAGTTGCGAAAGCTGGGGTCTTTGCAGTGAACCTGAAAGGGCTGTAAGTAAAGATATGCACGTGCAAACAGGTGCGCTGGTCTACCTATAAACGTGGATGCACATGTAGAATTACAAGTAGCATCAATTAGTCATCGCGCCCTATGATCCCATGTAATCCCTGTTCAAAATATGATGACCATCCCCCCAACAGTTGAACCCTCAGTTTTGATCACATATGCAGCTGATTTCTGGGATTATCCACTGTGCAATCTCTCCAACTGGAACATCTTCCGGAAATTGAAGATGTCATCTGACTCAAGACATAAGCGCAAGCAACGAAAGCGCTACTTGAAGATTTCCAGCACCAGAGCCCCCGTATGAAACAACATTTCTTGGGAGTGTAGGGCAAGGGCCGCTGCAGTACGGGGCATTGATCTAACTTGAAAGCACAGAAATTGTAACTTGCCATCCGAAAGCATGAACAGTTACATCGTGAACATGCCATGACTCAGCCATGACAAACCACTTCGATAGTAATGTTGGTTTCTGATTAGTGTAACCCTCCCTAAAGTAATGAAAATAGATGAAACCAACAGGTAGATACTAATCAGAAACCAACATTACTAACAACGCTGTTCAACAACTGTTCAAACTCATTGCCTGGTGATGTCTTGTTGTTGCTTGTGTCCGCCTTGCCGCGATTTTCTTGTTGCTGGCTATACCCATGCCCTTGACAATGGCTCATCATTGACGCTTGTACCCCTAGCTCGTTCAGCAGCAACGCTTGGATACACATGAGCCATGATCAACTTATTTGTGAGTCACGAAACTGGTTGTAATATGTTGTAATCCACATGAAGTTCACTAACCATCCAATCCCATGATGGTTCATAGTGCTCACGTGGGATGACTGCGCTACCCGACTCCACGGTCCTGTTGCAGCAACGCTGCCATGAGTTCTCGTCGTCCCAGCACTGCAAGTTGCCAGTGGGACCCCACATCTCTTCATCACAGCATCGCTTCCTGATGCCCGTGCTGGTAACAGTGGCAGTTGAAGGTCACACGAGGGGACCTTAACTCACACCTGGTCAACATTTTTTTGGGGAACAGGAGTCAAGCAGCCATTTTGCGAGACATGGTGAGCTCCCACTCTCATGTTTTGGCTTCCACCACAAGTGATGTTTTGGCCGCTGCCGTGGCAGCAAAAATCACCATCAAAACCACCGTGTGAGCGGGTCAAAAACTTGCAATGCCCCTGAATGCACTGTCTTGAAACATTTGGGGAGATGATTTATGACGATTGACGACTATTTGTAACCTGTGTTCAAGAGATGCTCATCACAATGAAAACACAAAAAACCTTACATACTGCGACAGGAGGCCTTTTGCATTGCAGCATGTGATGGTGATGGTGATGGTAATGGTGATGGTGATGGTGATGGCGATGGCGATGGCGATGGTGATGGTGTTGATGATGGTGATGATGATGATGATGATGCTGATGATGATGATGATGATGAGGATGATGATGATGATGATGATGGTGATGATGATGATGATGATGCTGATGATGATGATGATGATGAGGATGATGATGATGATGCAAGTAATCCTGCTGCCGATGATGATAACGGCTAGCAGGATGTCAATGACGATTACAATGATGATAGCAGCTAGCACGATGACGATGACGGTGACCATGACCACGGCCATGACCATGACTGTGACGACGATAATAAACATGAATTGACACGCTTTTGTCGGATGCTCATATGATGACAATGATGATGATGATGATGATGATGATGATGATGATGATGATGATGATGATGATGATGATGATGATGATGATGATGATGATGATGATGATGCTGATGATGATGATGATGATGATGGTGATGATGATGACGATGATGCTAAACCTGATGATAAGCAGGGCGAGTTCAGTGATTTGGGGGATGATGTGCAGAACGATTACGACAACAAGAATGATGACGAGCACAGGCGCTAGGTGTCCGGAGGATGACGATGCTGACTTCGGTGATCTGGCAAGCCTCAAAGGCTGATCCAAGGCGCCAATTGAAGAAGATGTCCCAGCACTGGTGATGGTCGTTTTTCTTGTTGAAGACTTTTTCCTGGGGCCCGGAGTTTCTCCCACTTCCACAGCAAGAAGCAATTGGTATTGCACACATATTTTGGGGTACCATTGATTTCATTGGCACCATTGATGTACCAGAATTGTAGGCAACCATTAAATAGCACCAGCTGTTTGCTATTCACGAATGTCGTTTGTTATGCATTGGGCTACCCCAGTGACGGCTCATGAAGCTTTGCACATGCTGCGAGTACTTCGCTACGAACAGCCTTTTCTTGAGGTGTTTATTTACGAAACCCGTTCATGTTAAGCGCTACATGTGGATTCATATCTTTGCAGCATATGCACATAGCTATATATACATGTTGTACCTAGTCCCACATTATCGCACATTAATCAACAGCTCAAACAAGGCTATCTGTTGTTGATGTGCTCGCCTTCGTGCTTGATGGTTGAATCTTGCAACATACTTGGTAAATTTATATACCTCCCATTACCTCCCCATATGTGGTCCGTCAGACGGTTACACCGCGCACTTTGGTCAGCAGCTCCCAACCAGCACCCGGATCGTTTTCACACACATTCGAAAACAGTGGCTGTCCGTCGGAACTGCCACCTTCGGGGGTCAGGCGGTGCACATCTGTTTGAGACATGTGTCAAGACCCAAAGTGCTGCTGGCAGTCCTTCAGCGAACAATCTTTCTGGCGGAATCATTCTTTGAAAGTGCATCAACCTCACTTATTCTGGGGCATATATGTGGCATTTTGTTCATTGTATGTCCATACATTGTGGTGCAACAACCCCCCTTGTCGTCCCCACTAAAGACCTTGTTGGGTTGGTTGCTTTCTCGGGGTCTATCGCTAGCCCACAAGAGAACCCACCCCAGAGCCGATCTGGGTGAGTTGCCATGTAATTCGACCACACACCAGAAGACACCTGAGACCAGCGAGCCATTCGGGGAGTCCGATGGCTATGAACACTTTGAACCAGGAAACCACCAAAGACCTGGGTGACCTGGGTCCTGTAATGATCATGGCCGACACCTGAAACCTGAGCTGCAAATAGCACCTGCTTTGACTACAGTCTAAGGCTACTTCGAATCATTTCCGTGCATTCAAAGTTTTCATCAAACTCAGTGGAATCATACGGTCCATGTGACCTTTCGTTGAACTCGTACTTTGAGACAGAGCTAGAGAACACTAATGAAAACATTTGGACCCTACATCAATGCAATTTTCCAATGCTTTTCCGGAATGGCTTTAGGCATCACAAAACATACACAAACTACCATGACAATCCAAGTTTATGACATAAATAATGGTTGAGCCTACTTTGCCTAGAAGCGTCTTGTCCACTAGCTGCAAACCTGAGTTTTTCTATAGCTTAATATGGCAATCCACCATTTGCAGACTCGAAATTGGTTTCAGATTTCGCTGATTGACCTTCCATCGCCATCCATCGCCCACCACTAACCACCAAACAGTCCCGTACACGCTCCAAAAAAAGGTTTCGCATGGGTCCAACGCGAAGATCATTGTATTTAGAGAACCCTTGCAATAAAATGTCTAGCCCTTTCGCTCCATGACACTGGTCAGCAGGCATTTTCAGCAGTCCAAGCTGAAGAAATACTTGATAATGTCTGATAGTGACTAGTCAACAGCTTGTGCCCGAAAACCATTCTTGGCTGTATCCTTGCCCTTCCAGTCCTCACCCCAGCTGGCACCCTGGTTGGGGAAGTGGGCCCAGCAACTGGAAGATCATATTCTAAACCATACTGCCTCGTGGATTTTCAATGTTTCAATTCTCCTCAGGAGTACAGCATGACCATTGCTTCATCCTGCACCATCCTCCCAGAAATGGAAATCCAACATTTTTGACAAACCACGAAGCAACACCCAACCTATGTTTGATAATTGTACTACGCCAACAACTCACCACAACCTTCCCCCTTGATTTGTTTTGATCAAATATGGGACTAATCAATCATCAGAAGGCCAACCATGTACCAGGGCTGAAACAAAACAAAACAACAATCCACAAGAACCAAAAAACAGGCAAAACAATAACAACAGAATCAAAAACAACCACCACCACCACAACAACAACAACAATGACACCAACACCAATGACACCAACACCAATGACACCAACACCAATGACACCAACATGACAACACCAACACCAACCACAACAAAAAAACAAACAAACAAACAAACAAACAAAACAAAACAAAACAAAACAAAACAAAACAAAACAAAACAAACAAACAAACCAACCAACCAACCAACCAACAAACCAACAAACCAACCAACCAACCAACAAACAAACCAACAAACCAACCAACCAACAAACAAACCAACCAACCAACCAACCAACCAACCAACCAACAAAACCATTATGATCATCGGTGGACTAAAACGGGTGGACGGCGCACCTGATCCTCTGGCCAGTCACAACTGGCTGTCGTTTTGTTCCGCCGGTCAGTGAGGGCAGTGTGCAACTGGCGACTTGGACGCGAGGCTGGGCTCGAAATATGGGTTGGTGGTTGCTCGAAATAGGGAAACCAACACATATGGGCTACATGATATATGGTTATATGGGCTATATGGTGGTTATATGGGTTGGGTTGGTTAATCACTATATATATAGCTACTGTTAGATGATTTGCGGGGGTCCCTGATTTTAAGAAACCCCCATATGGATCCATATGGGTGTTTCAAAAAGCCATAGGGGTAGCCCCAAAACCCCATGGTTTCCTACAAAAAATACTTTTTTTGGTGAGTGATTGGTTGCCCAATTTTGACACATACTCATATGAGTGTGTCTCAAGCCATAAGGGTACCCCCAAATCATCCAACATTCGTCATTTATGATGTGTTAATAAACCAATCTTTCTTGGGGTACTCCAATCTGGAAGAACCACCATATGGCTATGGGTCAATGTCAACAGTGCCAACAAAAAGAGGGACTGCAACCATCTACAACTGGCGTTAAATGATTCTAGATTTTCACCCTGCATCAACAGCTGTTCCGATTTTCACTTCCATTTCCACTTCCATGCCCAACAATTATATGCGGGGGGTTCTCGAAATAAGGGACCCCAAAAATGCTTAGTTTTATTACTATAAATGCTTAACATTGGATGATTTTGGGGTACCCCTATGTTGAGAACCCCCCCGAGTGGATGCTTCCTTGGCTCCGTTATATTATCAGCTACTTCCTCCATCTTGTTGATGCAGCAGTAAGGATCCTGGACTAGTTCCTCAACAATCCCGCACCAGTTGTGGACCATGATCTGTGCCCCATGGTCAAGCAACCTAATTTTTGAGTGGCTCGGATATTCTGCTATAATTCAGACTATTCAGGATGGCTGATTGTAGGGTTGGCATAAAACATAATAACATAGCGATATGGCGATATTTTGCGGCAACGATCGAATGGGTTCAATATATTGGAAAAAGCATTTGCCGATTTGTATAAAGCCCTGAAAAATTGAATGGAGGCTATCCACTAGAAACTGGGGATATGACCAGAGTACCTGATCGTCGAACGGGCTCTTTTTTGTCGGGGTCCATCATCAGTATCAGTGTATTTCTGGACGGAAGGACTGCTGCAATTCATCATCTTGTTGATAGTTTCAGGTTCACCTCCGCTAATGTACTAATTAATGTGTATATACATATACAATCCTATACACATCACTACGAATCTCATTGTATACATCTTGCAGGGGTAGTCATGAACTCAGTCAGCCTGAGACGGTTACAAACTGAGAACGTCAGAAGCTGATAGCAGCTGTTTGGACCTGCCTTCATTGTTTGAGTCCTGGTTCAGCACAAGCCGAAGGGCCTCCCATCCCTAATCCAATGGTATCAGGTGCTTTTGTCAGCTAGGGCACTATTGGTAGAACACATGCTACAGGATTTGGGGGCCAAGTCCTGCCACCTGCTCTGGGGGGAACCTGAAGTATCATGGAGATACCGTGGATGAGAAAAATGTCTATTGATTACTGTAATGACTCGTTGGTGGTTTGAACCCCAGTGAAAGATATGAGGTAATCAACCAACCATTCCAAATATAGCTAGGAAAAATAAGCTAAGGTGGTATCCCCAACAGCAAGAGCCGCTGCCCATCTCCAGCAACTGCATCAGAATCTCCCAAACCTTCCGAAACCCTCCGGAACCTTTCGGAACCTTGCCTGACATCTGCACCGGAACTCCCCGGAACCTTCCGGAACCTTGCCTGGCAACTGCTCCGGAACTCCCCGGAACCTTCCGAAACCCTCCGGAACCTTTCGGAACTTTGCCTGACATCTGCACCGGAACTCCCCGGAACCTTCTGGAACCCTGCGGAACCTTCCGTAGCCTTGCCTTGCCTGGCAACTGCTCCGGAACTCCGCGGAACCTTCCGAAACCCTCCGGAACCTTTCGGAACCTTGCCTGGCAACTGCACCGGAACTTCCCGGAACCTCTCGGAACCTCCGGAACCTGAGCCTGGAAGCTGCACCGGCTCACACCGGAGCTTAACTGGGCTGAAGACCCCATAAGCTTACGCTGTTGGGGAACAACATGTCAACACCACCAACCAGTGTACAGGACCCTAACGATTGGCGGCTTTCTTATGTAACACGTTTGGGGAGGAAGCACCAGGCTGACCAGTGACGTCCCTATAACCAACAATTAAGCAAGCACCCCAAAAGTGGATATGCGCAATGCTCAATGATCAGGGTAACCAACCTGTGAGGACATTTATAAGCCAACAGTGAACTGAATTGTGAACGATGCGGGCATGTTGACCGACCATTGAGATATCAACCAACGACTCCGGAACCAACAAACTTATCACCAAAAATGTTTATCAAACCACTACTGACCGACCGACGTCTGACCGACCGACCAACCGACCAACCAACCAACGAACCAACCAGCGAACCAACCAACCAATATAATGGATACACAATAATCAAACAAACTATGAGCAACGCTCCGGCTACGCAGAAAAGCAAAGCCACTAACTATCTGGAATCTACCCAACTACACAGAGCTTACATTGTGGGTATCGAGTCATTATTCTTCAAGAACACGGTTCAACTCTTGATAGCGAGTGCTGACAGCAGCCATCAGCAACTTGTGCCTCGTACATCTCTGGCGCATGGACAGGATGAATCAACAGCGTGCATTTGCCACTGGCGTTCAGCCTGAGAGCACCGGGACCAACCAAGTGGCTGATGGGTGGGCAAGGTTGATGGGCTCATGGGTAAGCAGTAGAATCAATCTACCAGGGTATCAAACTCACAAGCTTTAAACTTCAAATGACCAAATATCTTCAGGTGATTTCTGGTGTGTGCCCCAATGCAAATCTATGTTTGATTCAGATTGGCCTATTATCATGGGGACATCCAGGTGTTCAAACAGTCCAAGCCACGTCTTCGACTTAGACTCAGATGTCTAAAAAATCGTCTCTGAAACTGTCCATCACTTGAAGCCAACCCCCCACCATCCAAGAATTCAGATAGGGGAACCGCCAAGAGTTTCATGGAGTTTCCCTTGATGGACGGCCAAACAGCTCCACGTCGCATTGGCCAATGTTCAGCCCAGGAACAGACCACCACCCACACTGCCAGTCATCGAAGCCGCAAAGTTCCGGCTGGGCATCTCCTGAACGGCAAGGGATGGGGGCCGGGTGTGGGGAACCATCGGCATCTCCGAACAAGTACTGGGTCCAGCCGGGCCCAGCTAGCAGGACGCCCACAAACTCAGCATGCTGAGTTTTAATTGCTGAGTGTTAGGCGATGGGTGCTACACCTGGTGAAATCGGTGAACACAAAGCGGTGCTTGATATTGCTTGATGATGGAGAACCACATTAAGCAAGCATGGAAGGTGCAAGCTTTGAGGCAAAGCTTGCTGGATCCCAGCGGCATCTCGAATATCATCACACGGTCCGTCAAGGACTGTCCATGCAGTGCAACTCAAAAAGTACACTGTGTTTCTTGTGGTTTTAGGGTAAATAACTTTTCGATAAGCCCAGGTGATCCTTATTCTGCTATCACCCAAATGTTAAAAGGGCATTCAAACGTTTCCCAACTGCATTCTGGAGATTCAAGCCTCAGTCAATCTCAACAAATGCTGCCAGATTGAGGCGGGGAGGATGTTCCAAGCGCCACTTAGTAAGGTCCATTGGCTTAGAGTCTAGCCACATACTGATACAGCATCTATACAATCCATTATGGTGAGACTACTTGTATCGTTATGATTTTTTTGGATGGTTGGGGGGTGTTAATTGGGGTACCTCTAGTTCTGGACAGCCCCGATGTAACATCCCTGGTTTCTCGCTGTCTTGGCAAAAAAATCATTATATAGTCCATATCAGTCCCTTGCAGTCACAACCATCACTTTGCCACCGCAGCGCACCACTCCGTGTGTGCCAACTACTGCGGTCCTGAGCCGCACCCAGCTTGACTGGCACAATGTTCGCGTGACTATTGAGACACACGCCCAGGTCCACGTCCTACGAAAACCAGGAGCCAGCCCGGTAGCTCCAGCTGCACAGCTGTATTGGGATCGCCGTCCATCTTTGATAGCTGCCTTTATGGGGTTGTGGGGGGTTCACTTTTCAAGCAATACAACTGGATCGGATTTGGGTGTGGACTCTCCGAAGATGGGGCACAACACAGCACCATTTCGTCTTTGTTGCATCCCTATGACTATTTGCTGATATAGCCCTTGACAAATATCCAGCAGTTACCGCCCCTGCCCATATTGATTGCAGCATTTTTCAACCATGCGCATCAAATTGGTGAGCTTGTATCATCCCAGGGCAGGCCGGATGGAAAACAAGAAGACAACACCCCCCCGGCGGTCTTTCACTGGCATCCAAGACTGTTTTTTCTTGTCTGTTTCCATTCCTTTCATCCCCTCACTGACAACAAAGAATAACTTTACAAACTTACCTCCAGTCTTCATCATCTACAGCAATCGGCATCCATTCAACTGACAGAACCATGCATTGGCAACTATATATATATATATAAGATCGGCAGTATGCATTCACCATTGTATAAACCATCATATCGAATCATATGAAATCACATAAACCACTATTTACATCTATTCCCATCTATTGAAATCTATTCAGTCGTCTCTTCAAATCTATTCAAGTCTATTCACATGGCTATGGGTCCATATTAACCAACCAATTTCATGGGGGTGGTCACCAACAATTTCATAGGGAAAACAGCCTGGTTAATAGTGGGGGAACCAGGGGTACACGGTGAACTGACCCAGCTCGCCACATCAAACCCAGCTGTCCCGGTCCTCGGCGCCTTGACCCAGCCTGGTAGTGGCTGGTTGGTGACTATCTATAGATTATAGAGAAAAAACCAACAATAGGGTATGTAACGGTCGATGATGATGATGATGATGATGATGATGATGATGATGATGATGATGATGATGATGATGATGATGATGTGGTGGTGGTGGTGGTGATGATGATGATGATGATGATGATGATGGTGGTGGTGGTGGTGATGATGATGATGATGATGATGATGATGATCCCTGATCCTTATTGATCCTTTGCATACAAGGTGATCAGCTGGTTGCCAGGACTTTTGGTTTAGGAAACAAGTCACAGGCAGCTCTGGTAGTGGAGCTTCGTCGAAGTCGTTGCCATCAATTCATCGCGGTTGTCTTTCGAGGGGATGGGGTGGCTACATTCACTTCCGGTGTGTGAGAAGCACATGGCGAATCCAATTTGCATCAGCAAAGGCGGTAAAGACACGTTGTGGGAACCAAGACTGTACCCTCTGTTTTGACCTCGACGTGTGCTGCATCAATCGCTTTCCACCAGCCTTACGCAGCTTTCCCGAACCCAAGTTCCCGAGACCAGCTTTCCGGAAGCAGGTCAGCATCCAGGGAGGGCCTTTAACCACTGTAGCTGTTGGGGATGTCGGGGTGCTCATCTTCTATTGATACGTTGCATACCCTGGTTCCAGTTCACAAGCAGCTTACGAATCACACTGTGGTTTCAGAATGTTTGCCAGTCCTCTTGAAGGCAGTTGTAATGCCACAGTGGCATTCTAGCCATCGACGTATCTATATGTGCATATACTGGCACACACAAACATATACGCATACATACAAATATGTATCCAAAAGATACCTACAAATGCTTAAATAAATATATATGTATACATATCAAAAAGATACCTATATATACATGTACAATCCGTGATATATGACAGTCTTCAATAGCCTTCATGTAGATGTGTCCACTGCGTCAGCTGTTGGAGCCACGAAAGCTTGCCCTGAAGAAAATGTTGGAGCGGTGGATGTTCCGGATGCTTTTGCTACCAACCATTTGGGGGCCATCGACAGCTTCCATATGGCATTCTACATGCTTGTAAAATTGTACCCCAGAGTCGCTTGATAGCTTTTGGCCTATTTGGATGAGGATTTAGTTTAGTAAAATCATTAGGATTTGTGTTTTTTCCCGGAGGCGCCTTATTAAGATTTATGGCTGGCTGTGCGGCTATCATTGCCACTTGTGGACGAATGCCCTTTTCTATTGACCGTTACCAATTGACCCTAACCAACTACATTTAACCACCATACTTACCAGCCATGAATGATTAGACAACATATATCAATCACCATTGACCATCATATATCAATCATCATCACTCATAATATTGTAGATCAACTGGCATTAAGCATCGTATATCAACCATCTTTAAACAACATCACTCAAAGATACCACCGTGTGCACCCAGTGCAGATGGCTGGACATCCAGGCCTTCTCCATAGAATATTATCGAAGCAGAAAGAAAGTATTGTCCTGGTGCCATGGGAAAGGCTGAACCTATTTCGGAAAACCCTATTTGAACAATATCATTCATGATCAAGTTGTTTCATCTATACACAAGTGTATAACAATTTTTTCGAAACAAGCTATAACATGCTTTAACGGCATATGCAAGTTTACACCTATTTATGCATCTATATGGTTTGTTTGGCAGAGTGTAATTCAACCGCTGTTAGCCAGCTATTATCAGCCATCAGTCACCACGATGCACGAAGCATTGTGAAGCATCACCGGTGTTGCACGAGCAACCCAATCAACTGGTTGAAGCAATTCTTCCAGGGAGATAAAGAACCATTTAAAATGGTTTATCAAACCCAGTATCGTGTTGATAAAACACAAGTAATTCCTGTTCATTATTGATAAAACAAATGTAATTGCTCTTGGTCAAAGCAAGTGCAGAATAACCTGGAATGACCAAAATCATTTGTCATGAGCAATATCATGGGGATAGTACCAATTCATTATTGCTACATAGGAAGCATGCTCGAAATCATGACTGTTTGTCTGCATGATCAATAGCCATTACTTGTTACTATCTCAACGACTCGCAGCCATGTTTCACCACAAAGAGTAAGATATTCCTTTGGAAGCTTAGCCCAGGTACACTTTCGCATGAACCACATGACTCTATGGAAGTAGTTTCCAGCTTGATAGGATCTTCCTGCGCATCCCTCATCTTCAAAGCAGCTGAATTATGTTCAACCTGTTCAAGTACCTACCGTTGCTTTCTCAATGGCTAATTGTAATCATGGGTTCCTGCCATGTTGGAACTGGCATTTGTTGTGTCTCATCCCCCATTGATGACCGCCATGATCCACAGCAGCTGAGGCTTGCCCATGTCCAGTCCCGGCGTTGCTTAGCAAGGCCCTGCTTAAAACCTGAGCGCTGGAGGTGGGTCTGCGGGGATCCCATTCTGAATGTTGAGCATGGTGTCCCAGGGCCATGGCCACCCGAAAAGGTGATCCATCGAGCAATCATCAGATCATTTGGAGTCGAAACGTTAACCAGTTGGGGATGTTCCAAAATAGCGGAACCAATGGGCCCCACCGAAAAATCAATATTTCACGAGTGGAAACCGTTGGTTGACTGGGGCTACCACTATCTTGGCACATACCCCGTTGAAACATGCGCATGATGGTTGGTTAGTCGCAGCCTTTGGGAGTGACACCGCTACCAGACTGGTTGATCAGCCCAGGGATAGCTTCAAGGAACTAAAGGTGCGCGGCAAAGCAATCCTCCCAGATGGTTGAACTCATTAGAAGTAGAGGATAATTCGATCATAACCAGTAAATAATAAGAGTTACAGTATGATCTAAGTCTTATATGTTTGAGTGATCATTAGTCAGAACCAACTAATACTGAACTGATACTAATACTAATAACATCCACGCATTGTACTAATGACCTATCATCTAGCAAACTACCAGGTAAATGAACTCAGAGGTACAGCAATCATCTACCAATCAGCCATTAGATTCAAGTTAATTACCGTAAATTGATTGTAGATGAAATCCAAACCAGCCCATGAATTCAATCAACCCTGAAAATTGGGCCTGAAAACTGCTTAGACAATCCTAGAATGGAAGAAATCCAAATGCGAAGCGCAGTTGAGGGCGGTGGTGTTTCGCCCATCATATATGTTACCAGTGAATGCACCAGTACTGTAGTAATAATGGCCGCTAACAAATCCAACTGTTTCATTTTTGATCTAGCTGCTGCTTGTGGAATATCATTATATACAATTATCTATATCAGTTTGATGTTCATCTAGCTGCTTGGCTGTGCAATATCGATATCAATCTCAGGTTTCATCTTACCTAACTGGTTGGCTTTGCGATATCCAAATTCAAAGACCTGCGTGGCACGTTGCCGATCATCCAAAGGATAATCCAATATCCGTGATCATTGACAACCATATTTTGCATGAAACCGAAATAAGACGATCGGGCTGAGACGGAATCATGCCCATCAAGTCAAGTGAAATCCAAATGGCAGGAAGAAGACAAATGACGTCCATCATCCACATTTGTTCCGATTCTTGTGAATATGGAATCCCTCGGCCCTGAACCTAGGAATCACTGCAAGGTCTTGCTCGGAGTTGACGTTGGGCAAATGGGAACACTCAGAAACAGCTGGTCAAACAAGTTGAACTAAAACCCCTTGGGCCGATGTCATCCGCTACCCTCGATTTCCCAGGTGCTGGAAACTCATGGATGACTCCACTTATGAACTAAATAGCTTTTCAACACTGACTATATAGTCATCAACCCAGCAGATAAACCATCATCTAGTCGCTGGCAAACAACCATCCCCAAGAGATAAATCACACGTGGATGATCGGTTCGCCTGGCTGAGGATCAATGGGCACAGATCCTCTCGATAGAATGTGCCCTCTCCATTTGAACCATCCCAGTACAGTTCAACATCATGCAATGTCTATATGAGCGGTGTGTTGTTGGTTGCTGTTGGTGTTAGTGATCAAAGTCATCATGATATCCATGATGTTATACAACTGATATCTATATGTTTTGGTAATAGTTTTTGATTGTTTGTTGTTATGGCTTACATTTCTCTGCTACACTTTTTGACGAACCAACTCAATGGCCACTGGAGATTCCAATGGTATTCACTGCGAAACTTTGGGATTGCTCTAACTTGATGAGAGTCGTTTTCACAGAACCCAGGTAGTACTTCTCCGACCTCAGTGCAGATGGAGCAACCGCGTGTACAGTGGCACATGTGACGACATCCTACCAACTCCAAATCCATGGAATCCAAGACACTGAGTCTTTGTGTTGACGGATGCCGTTTTTGGATGTGAATACAATGCTCACTTGGGAGGAGTCATGTGCAACTGCCGGTGCCCACGTGGCGACTTGGTTTGTCCATGTTTGACCTACCTATACCACATTTTAAGCATCAAAAGCTCCATCATGGTCAGCATGTGAGAAAATTTCTGGCTTCATGTCACATGACAACTTCAGCTGTGACAAGTTCGATGTCCATCCTTTGCAGTTTGCAGTGCATTAAACTTTGGGACGCAACATGAGCCAGGTGGTTGAATTGGTCAAAAGAGGTGGTTAAACCTTGTGGTTTCTTGCTCATAAATCAAGTTTAATCGCACAAAAAAAATGCTGTCTGACTACCCTTTCTCTCATGAACCTGTGCACTGCACAGCCCGAGTTGGTCACACATGGGGAGAGGATTGGGCGGCAATGTGTAAGAATTGGCGGTTTCTCAAGCCATAGGGGTACCCCCCAAACATACAGTTTATTTCTAGCAATAAACCAACCATATTTTTGGGGTTCCCGTTTCTCAGAAACACTTAAATGGTCTACTAACAACATCGTTCCTGGGGCTCCACCATTTCCAAACACAATGATGCATCTGCAGTGCTGCCAGAGGCAGAAGAGAATATCATCAGTGACCACGAGACTTTGATCAGTAGCCACCCTCTCCTAGGATATCACGCAACAGTTCATAGCAGCTGGAAGTTGTATCCCATGATTTCTGTTGGGTTTCAATCCATATTGTCAGTTTTCGTGACAATCTCCAACCAGCCGTGAAAGCCTTCTGAATCACCACAACGTGGAACTTGTAGTTATCTACTCGGGTCCACGGTTCGCGATCAACCATCAATGGTACCATGGTCAAGTCATCACCAGCGAACCACTCGGATCGTTTGGGGATCTGTTTTGTACCGGCGAAAGCGTCGACAAACGAGCAAGGAATGAGTGTCTATTGCTTTACTCAAAAAATATGCATATTCAAACACATCGATGCACCATGATTAATGATGGCCATAGCCAACAAGAATAAACATGGCTCAGGTGGGTTCATGACTGGCAGTATTCCCTGACATTGGGTACCATTAAGACGTTCGAGGTTGCTCATACGCCCAACCCATTTAAATTTCATGCTACTCAGCGAAATGCGACCAAATCGACCAAAGAATCATGAGGGCTAGCCGGACCCGTCTTGGATTTCTCCATGCTTTGAGGATCCTTGGTCCTGTCCCACATCCATTTAAGACGGTACACTACTGTAGATATTTTCTATCATTGCTGCTGATTCTCAAAACCATACGGTAGCATCAATAGTTTAGTCTAAATTCCTGTCCCAAAACAGCCTTTTGGATTCTGGAACAGCATCATCTATTCTTTGTCATATCATCATTGTTGACCTTGCTTGAACACATATGACGATCAAAGCTGCTATGACCATCACCTTCGAAGGTTGACCTTGATCAGCCCTGCCAACCACCAACCACCAACCACCCCTCCCACCATGCTGCAGGGTTCAAGCGAGACGCGCGTTGAAGTAACGCCGCAAACGTTCCTCCAAAGCCCAGAGGTTCAAAAAGGTATCCGCATCCACCTGAGCTGAACAGCCTGGGGCCTGGTGGTCTCCTGGATTCTAAGAGACCACCACCAGCAGCACCACAAGGATCCACAAGGACCAGCAAGGACCAACAAGGATCCACAAGGGCCACCAGTTGATGCGCTAGACTGATCCATGAATCTTCATGACCTATTCTCGGTGACTCTCGTGAGTCGTGAAACTGCCAATCCGACATCCCCAAACGCGCCTTGACAAACCATTCGCAGTCCGTGGGGTGATTCGCCTTGGAAACAGTCGGCAGGCCCACTGAAATGCTGAACCCACAAGGTGACTAATTGCCTGAACATGACCGAATAAATTTCAAAGCCATATCAACGATCATGAAGGATGGTGAATGCTGATAATGATGTTGGTTGTGATGTGACCGAATGGTTTCAGAAACATCTCTGAAATGCTGGCATGTGGCTTCAGAGTCATTTCTAGGTTCGACAAGACGCTTTCTTGGGCTACCAAGTTGATGAGTACGCCCAGCACCTAAATCATTAAACCACCTTTCCATAAATGCTTCTAGAATCACCTAGGAATCATTAAACCAGCGAGGAATCATTGGAATCGAATCTAGAGCCCAAACCACCGCCGGACCCTTGAGGGGGGTCAAAGCACAACTCAGCAGGTCAGACTACCAGAAAGGCTTCCAGCCTGCTTGGTGGATAAAAAGGGAGATGTAAATGAAATATGTTGTTTTTTTACATATTTGAAAAAACAGGATGTAAATGAAATGATTTGTTTTAACATATCTGAAAACAACAGGATGTAAATGAAAAGTTACTTAAGTCAAATTCACAGTCCTGCTGAGAGTATGTCCTACACATTTCTGCGAATATATAGTGGTTTCTCAAAATAGGGCTACCCCCCAGTCATCCATTACAAACCATTTATAGTAATAAACCAGCCATTTTGGGGGTCCCCCATTTTGAGAACCCCCCATATAGATGGATAATGATGTGTACATATGGTTCCCCCATCATTAACCATTGATTCCCTCTGATTGTTGGTTATTATCCCCCATTATTGGTTGGTTAAGTGCGTGACCCATAGCCATATCATGCACGTCACGTCCCAGGATACCATCAGTTCCTTGGTGCTGCGACCGCCAAATGTCGCCAGAGTAGGAAGCTTCGGACCTCGGATGCAACCATGTTGGTCAGCCATGCAACCACTGATGCTTACCAATGGTTGATTTCTTACAATAGGAAACCCCCAAAAAATTGGTAGTCAGAAGAAATTCGGAATTATCAGGGGATTTGATAACCTATATTGATCCCCAAAATGATTTGTATAATAAAAAATGATTGAATATGGGATGATTTGGAGGTTGCCCTTTTTTGAGAAACCACCATGTGTTGGTTGGTTGAGAGCTTGACCCAGCTCCCCATATATAGTGTCCCCATGAAGAGATGTAGGGGAACAGCCCTGTTTGATTCCTCTTCCAAGTCCCAGCTCCTATTGCTGGTGATTCGCCCCACCTATTCAACCATTCACCAGCGAATGAACCATTAACCATCAGTTATCAACCATGGGATCTTCGGGATTATTGCCATAGCCATCCATCATCAACTTCCGTTCCTTGATATTCAATCAATGAGGAGTCGTGACGCCGGTGATTACTTGATGATGGTGGATCGTGGAGTATGATGAACAGTAACCACAACCATAACAGCAGGGCTCTAGAAGTTCGTTCTGGGAACATCATGACACATCTGTGAATCAACCCCTGGATATTCGGGCCCAGCGGATGTAGCTACGGGGAAACCACTGAGCTTGCAGCCTGCTGATGCGGGTCTGGATGTGTTTCGGGATATGCTCAAACCATCGACGCTTGGGACCATCTTCAAGGCAAGCACTATCTCGGATTCTTAACGAAAAACCAGGATAGATAGTCATAGAGTCATAGAAGATCTGGGAGGCGCGCGGACATGAGACAATCAAGAACCCGACCACAAAACAATGACAATGATGAAAATAATGACCATGAAAATGATGACCATGATGCCGATGACCATGATGCCGATGACCATGATGCCGATGACCATGATGCCGATGACCATGATGCCGATGACCATGATGCCGATGACCATGATGCCGATGATGATGAGACCGATGATGAGATCGATGATGATGATGAAAGCTTTTTTCACCAGATCATTAGCCACTAGTTACTATAAACCATCTTTTCATCAGATTGTCAACCAGATTATCAACCAGATTCTCCACCAGTAGTTCTCACCAGATTATTAATCATCACCACCAGCTAATGGTTTTTCAACCAGATTCTTCACGGCACCACTAGCCATCGACTTGGTCAATTCATTCGTCGCCTCATCTTCCACCTTCTGTTCCCTTTCTTGCAGCTGCTTGGCAGCTGCATCTGCATCCTGCGGCGACTGTCCAGGACTGATATCACGAGTTGTCCCAGTTGCTGATATCAATAAAGCTGACTCTAGAGTTTCTGATCATGGTTGATAATGATTAATCATGATTATCATAATGATTAGAATAATGATATGAATAATGATGATCATGATGCCTATGATGATGATGATGATGATGATGATGATGATGATGATGATGATGATGATGATGATGATGATGATGATGATGATGATGATGATGATGATGATGATGACTGCAGGGGGGACTATCGGGATGATGCTTCCTTGACATGTTGATATAGCAACGGCCAAGCGGGATGGACTTAAAAGCAGGCGGTCTTGGAGGAAATCCTTCACTTTCCTTGGAAATGTCAGGCATATCTCTTTGGCGATGGGGATCCTGCTATCACAAACGATCGTACAGCGAGAACATCAATTGAGAGGCACCCTCCTTTATGGATCTTTGATCTTCACCAATCCACCAATCCAATAGTCGATTCCATTTTGACTCCCACACAAACGCACGCCTAATCGCTGCAAAGTGTCCGAGTTGTAGAGGAAGCCCAGATCCACATCACCGGGCAAAGTCAGTACATCATCCGCTTCTTCACCGCCTTCCCCAACAGCCCCAGCTGACCAATAGGCCAAGCAAACATTTCCCAGGTTGATGCACTGGCCTGAGATGTTCAGTGCCTACAATGGATTCTGCTCCAGCTCTCCATAACTTCAGGAATTGATGGACAACAAATGGTTGTGGCTGAAAACTGAAAACTGGGGAAACAGGAAAATCTGTTTCTGGGATGTCATCGTGCGACAGTTGTTTAAACATCTTCAAAGCAGGGAACGTCTCAAGTCTCAACCCAAACCATCTAAACAGTTTCTGCTTCGAGGTTGTGCACAATCCCAAAGAAACCCAAAATATACTCTAGTAACTTCATTCCAGCATCCTTGATTTGGCGCAGAGTTAACATATGTCAACATAATATTGCTGAAAATTGCCACCTGGTGACCTGTATCACTGATAGTTTCTAGTCTCCACCTTGTCTCTGCTTGGCATTCCCAAACCATCAACGCCCCAGGTCATCTCATATGGTGGTTTCTCAAAATGGGGGTACTCCTAAATCATCCAATAAGAAGCATTTTTTTAGTAATAAACCAACCATTTTTAGGGTATTTTAGGGTCCCTCATTTTGAGAAACTACCATATCAGGGGACCTTTAAACAGCTCAGCCATCCATGGTGCACCTCCACAACCAGGTCGTGGTCTCGGTCCCACCGGATCTTTTCTGCCGCAGAATCGTGGCCGCAGCACTGCGCTTCACTTCAGCCAGTCATCCCAGTGATGCTGTTGATCACATAAAATAGGAATGACTGGACCTGGGTAACCTGACTCAAATAGATAAATAGATATCTATATGTACAATTGTATAATATACATGGGTATATATATATATATATATATAAATATAAATGTAAATCTATATACAGAGAGAGAGAGAGAGAAAAAAAAAAAGATATTGATACACAGTATCCGTGTTTTTGCATGCTTTTGCTATGGCTATAATCACTTAATTATCAATTCATGAGTTTTGCTTTAAACACTCAAATATAAATATGTCGTCTATATACACACTAAAATACAGTATTGCTGTGACCATTCCACATTGTTCTGAAATATCATTAACCATCCTTGTCGACCAGTCGCCACCGTCGCTGTTAAGTAATAATGGACATTTTCATTTGCAGTATTCTTAACCATTGTTTTCAGCTGATGAATATGGCAACAAGCGTTAAATGTTTCCTGGTTGGTGGTTTCAACCCCTATGAAAAATATTGGTCAACCATTTGTTAGTAAGTAGTGGGTTTCAACCAACCATTTTCATGATGAAAACCATCATTTCAACCTAGGCAATTGACCCACGAAATCGCTCACGCGCCACTCAGCCCTTGGTGGCCATCACAACCTGGGCGACAGGCGACGTCCGCCATGACGGCAGCGCTGCTGCGGGCAGTTCAGGTCCACCCCTGGCTGTTCAGATCCCATACACGGTGGTTTCTCAAGTCATAGGGGCACCCCCAAAGCATCAAATATTGAACATTTGTAGTAATAAACAAACCTTTCTTGGGTGCCCACCTTTTTTGTGAAACCACCAAATGACCAAACTATACGAAACCAGTCGGGATGTTTGTCCATTTATGGGACAAATTATTTGTATTTATGTGTGGTGACCCATTGCCATTATGGTGCGCTCAGAGAGTTGATTGTGTGGTTAACCGTGGCAGCTGGTTACTTATGCTGAAGGGGCGACTCTCCAGCTAGCACAGCTTGCTGGAAAGTAGCAACCTTTGCTGGTCCTAGGGGTTAAAAGGATCCCCCCACAATACAATAATATTTCTGTGGTCTCTCCATCAATTTGTTTATACTGTGATGATGTAAATGGTAGCAAACCATGGCAAACCATTCAATTCCCAGCAGCAACATTGATGATGACTGGCTTGGAAGGCAATTTTGGCCGTGCGCAGCAGGACTGGCTAGCCTTTTCGGCATGGCATGTGTGGTACATGGTACACTTGTCCCGCTGGACCATCAAACCATTAGACATCACCAATCATCACCAATCATCATCATCATCACCACCACCACCACCATCATCATCATGATCATCATCATCATCATCATCATCATCATCATCACCATTTTCATCTTCCACCATTTCCGCTGTGGCACCTTGGTCATGCGCGCGATCATCTCGAAGGTCTCCACCTGCTGAAAGTGGGGAGCCAGTCGTTCCACCAGCAAGGCTGGGCTCAAGCCCAGCCCCTCGGGGTTCACCGTCACGTGCTGCAGTGCCCACAGGGCACCCAAGGCCGGGCCATCCTTGGAGTCGTCCACCATGAAGTCGTGGACCACCAATCTGCCACCACTTCTGAGGACCTTCCAGGCATTCCTAGCAGCGCTGAGCTGAGCGCTGCTCACGGCCTACCTGGTCCCATTCTTGATCTGGTGCTGAGTGGTTTCACATCAACCACAGCAGCATGTTTAGCGTCATTATATCCAGGGTGTTATGGTATGTCATTGTGGGTGATGGTCATGATTCCGTTATTGTGATACCATAACATCCTTTCTAGCATCATTTGCAGCATCATTCACGATCATGAAGCATAAATGGTCGCTGCTCCATGTTTTTCAGATTGTTCAAAGCGAATAGACTCTTAGTCTTGTGCAATTTCAAGCATGCACGCAAACAGCAACAACATCCAATTTAGTGAGTCTCACAGGGATGATACACTCTATTGGTCAATCAGCAATTTTGTCTTTATTTTTTTCTCCACACTACATCTTCTACAAACCACCAAAAAGCATCCAAAAGCTCTTCCCAAAAGGGTGCGTTCCCGAGCTCTTCACAAAAACCCATCCAAATCAATCAATTTTCTGGCAGCATAGGAATCATTGGGACAGTCGATCCTTGCATGGTTGGCCAGTAAAAATAAAAACATTGCAAAGCTTTGATATTTGAACAAAAAAGCTTGTTTGGCTTAGCACAATGTCCATTTCTACTGGCTCTCTGGGTACCTCCGGCCTTGCCAAGTGCCAAAATGATCCATAACCCAATTGCTTCAAAACTGTTGTTTGGTCGAGCCAATCTTTCCTCAGACTTCCCTTCATGTTGGCACCACACTGCTTAGAACAATCCCCTGGCGGTGCCACCGGCCCCCGGTGCTACCCAGGCTCCGAAACAAGACTTCGATCACCTCCTCCGGCACTGAGCCGCACAGGTACGACATCAGAACCAGGTCCTGGCTGTCCTCCGGGATGGGCCACCGGGGCTCCGTAGCATCCAGCTCCACGAAACGGATGCGCTCCAGCTCCTATGGGGACACCCACCCTGTGGCAGTGCCCAGTTCGAGATCACGAGGCGTCACGTGGAGGGGTTCACCAGAATGTCGAAAGGGTTCGCCTAAGAAATTGGGGTTTCTCAGCAATAAATTGGCTCAGATCATCCGAATCCTAAGCATTGTTGATGAATAAGCCGACAATTTTGGGGTCCCCTATTTTAAGAAACTGCTAAATGGACATAACCAAACAAGTAACAGCCAGAACTTCATCAACAGCACGGGGGGCTGCTCATTCGAACCACCCCAAGGTGAACAACCAATCCCATCCCTAGGTTGTGTCTCATTTTGACCGAGAATTGATCTATCAAGAGCGATGAAACATTGATGAAGTCCCACAACCAGTGCTGGTCTTGTGCAAGATCGTCTTTCTAAGGGTCGTTCATCCCCCTGAAAGGCTCCAAATTGACAAGTCAGAACAGGAAAAGCTGTCAGAACCAAACTGCCATGGATGATGACATCCCTAACAAACCGGGAAGTCTAACCTTTTGAACAACTAACAAAACAGGATTCCAAGAAGGCAAGTATGGGCACCAATCGCTCACTAAGGCATCCTGATCCTAAAAGAAAGCATGAAAACCAAATTGGTCAGAATTCCCTACTTTTGACAATTGGTAATCAGGACCGATAATCTATTTGTTACAAACCCAAAAAAACACCATGTCCAGAGTCACCTCAAAAAAGTCCCTCCCTCTCCTGTGGTGTGGCCTGGGAGCCCAACAAACTTCGACCTTCCTCGCAGACCTTGGGCAGTTCCAGCACTGTCGCCTTCAGCCCTGGGTCGGTGCGCACGGCTTGCAGGGAAAAGGCACCACTTCCTCCTCCCACATCCAGCATCTGCTGGATGCCCTTCAAGGGCACGCGCTTAAAGAGCGCTTTGGCAGTTGCAAGGCTACCGTTGTGTTGTGCTTGGGTGTAAGTTGAGGCCACTGATGGGTCGGAAAACCAACTGGAGTAATTCAGGTGCTCCTCGCCTTTCAGAATGGGAACTAGCTGTCCCATCCTGGCATAGAACAGTCTTCCCATCTGATACTTCAAGTAGTCTCCATAGTAGGCTTTGGACGAGGACACCATGAACTTCTGCACGTTTGGCGAGTTCCGATAGCTGCCCAATTCAGATCGCTGGAGGCATTTGGAAGCCACCAAAGCCTGGGATGGGAAGCGGGACTGCACCCAGCAACTTGCATCAGTTGTCAAGCATGAATCGAGCATCCTTTTCGCATTCTCAAGCCATCAATACCCAAGATCAACTATTCTTGACCAAAAACTCTTTAGTCCAGTCTTACTTGTCCATCACTCTTCATGAACATAAGCGCGTGCAAATACTGCGTGCAACGTTTGAAGCCGTAGATACTTGGTACTTGTGAAATGTAACATGCCAGAAAAAGCAATGACACAAACCTCATGGGAAATCCGCGGTTGACAGGTTGGTCAAGCGTTGACATTTCATAGTTCAGGAAAATTGCTTAATTAAATGTCAAGTGATCTAATGAGCTAGGAACCCAATTCCTTACCAACTACACAATGTGGACCTTCTGGAGACGATGACTGTCCAGTACCTCATAGCTACAGTGTCTGATGGTATGACTGTCTGCAGTCCCCCATCTCCTAGCAGCTTGCGAAACGCACAAGCTGCTGATGCTATGATTCATCGTGCCCAACGATGGCTGGTGCCGGTCAATCATAGTGACAAAAGGCACGAGCCATTTGTGGCAAAATTTGGTGGGGCTTATCATCAGTGAACCTCCCTGGTGTCCATTTCTCAGCACAAAACAAAGGAAGCATGTAGTGGAGAGAGGGACCCGATGATGGCGGTGTACTTGTGGTACACCCTCTGCAGATGCACCTATACTTCTTTACCTAGGTAACTAGAAGAAATTGAACCCTAGGTGCCGTGTTCTTGTGTTGGCTTCAATTCAGATATGGGGTTCCACAACCTGCGTTGAAAATGTTCAGTCACCGTATATCAAGCTGCTAATAGATTGACCTGGTCAGCCTTAAGATATTCCTTGTGAACAGGTAAATCCGAGAATCATGTAAAAAACCATGGGGCAGAAGATCAGGCAGCCAGGTAGCAGTGAGCAGGGTTTGCAAGCGGTTCTGTGGCACATTGCAACTCTGCGCCAACTCTTGGACCGTCAGCTCTTTCGCTGACAAGAAATCGAAGATTCCCAACCTAGGGGACACGTTGAAACAAGCAAGCTGTACGTGGCTGAGCGGTGAAGGATGGATAGCTCATAAAGAGGGGATCACAACCAACTAGTCAGTTGCTTATCAGGAATAAGGAGCTAAATATAACCAACAAGAAGCAATAACAACAAGTTATTGAGGAGCAGTCCAGCTGCTCAAGAGATGTATTGCCACAGTAGGCCTATGATCTCCAGCAGCCATTAAGAAGTCATTTTGAACTGATCAACCAGATACGAGTAGACAACTGCTCACTTCCTGAAACTGAAAAATGACCAGCACTGAACTTGAACCCAAAGGTATTGGAACAGCCGTGAAATCTGTGCTCTGAAACCAGTGGAGAATGCTAAAATGGCTCGTGATTTTTTCCAGGTGCGGCAAGTCGTGGCCTGGTGACCTTCACAACACCTATGCCAGTTGGCTGATCTTTTTTGTGGTCCCACCCCAACTCCTGTCGCTCCAGGCTACTCCAAGGCGGCGAAAAGTGCTGAAGAGGCCATGAAGCCATAGGCCAAGGCATCCAAATCCACATCCTCACTGGCACTGGCCGCACTGGCCACCAGCTGCTGAGACAAAACTTTCACCCTGCCATGGCTGCGGTTCATGACTCACCTCTCCTGAAGCCCCGGAGCAGCCTATGGAGCTGAAGCACTGAAACACCTTGCACCTTGGTAGTTCAAATCTGCATGTGTCCAAACCATTGGATTTGCCACCCAAAAAGGTAGCGTGGATCTTTCATCTGCTGATGGTGTGGGTGCCTCATGGTCTTTCATCAAGTTGGGGTGCTCCCGTGCTCCCAAAGATGGTAGGTTCCTACAGCACGCTTCTTTTGGCAGATGTGTATACGGCTACCATCGCCTACTCAAGAATGGCTGTGGCTGTACCCATACTATCGCTTCAAGTCGATCTGGCTCAATCTGCTTGGGCCGACAAATGCCGAGCAGGCAGATTCCACAAGATAACTTCCTGGGGCCCCGCATGAATTTTGGTACATGCTAAGGAATTTAATGGAACTACTTTAGGACAAACTGATGCAAAGGCACATCTGCTAAGAATCAAACTAAAGAGTACATAGTAGAAACTATAATCACTCCAGTCATTGATAAAACAAGTAGTCGTCATCGTCATGATCATATCACCATACTGATGGTCATAAGAATGAATTTAGAGGAATCACACCAACAATCATAGATTGATGTCAAATGATACGGGGCTAATGAAATGATGATTTCTTTCGTACATCAAATGCACTGGATTTGTTTGGCGCATTCAAGTAGTATCATGTCTCAGTTTGGTTTCCAGTCCGCTGTTTTCACACCATGACCCCCCCATATTGGCTTGCTACTCCCCAATCACTTCCCGGATCCCAACACGTGTTCTGTTTGAGATATGGGTATATATAGAGCTAAATAGAAAACCAAACAAAGCTAAGCATATACAGCACTTGATTACATAGCATATCATATCATGTGCTGAATATTTAGTTGCAAAAGTGATATGCATTTACAAAACAACATACATTATCACTTTGCCAGTGATGCTCAATCCCAGCAATTTGATCAACAGTTGCAGCAGCTGCCCGAGGGTGCCGGGGGCGGCGAAATGCGGGGGCACCACTCCTGGGAGCTGACGCTGGACTGATTCATTCTTAGATGCGCATCCCCTGAAACAGGGTTTCAGTTTCTAGCCCATGAGCACCAAAGGAACCAAAGGAATTGACCAACCATTAACCACCATTAATCAACCACTAATTAATCGTTATCAACCATTACTACAGGGGATCTTAGGCCAACCATTGTCCCCTTCTCATGGCTCGGCTGCGGCCTGGGTCCAGCGACCAGGAGTTATCCTTCACCATGAAGACCTCAACGCCTCACCGAAGGTTGCGTCGCTGGCATGGCGAAGCGACAGTTAGCTTCCTGAATCCAACAAGACTCTGGGGTTTATGGGCTTCTTGGTAGAGAATCGTCACCGAAACTTGACTGAGATTCGTCGAGGTTGGTGTTTCTCATCAGTACAAAATACTTGTGTCCATCTATGTCATGAAGGATGATTCGTCATAATGGGCTACTAGCAGTGATACTTACCAGGGGCTGTCTGCAAACTGAATACCCCAACTGATGTGTTTTTGTGTGAAATTTTGGGCAAAAGCAAATGAGGTTTACCGGTCACTCAATGCCCCAACATGAGTAGTAGTGCTCTGGTTCGTTGTATCTAATCTCAAAAACATTAGTCTGCTCTATACATAGTTCCCAGGTATGGTCGATCTTTTTGAAAATGAAACCAAAAACCAGTTGGTTATCAACAATTGACATTAGTTTTGTTATACAAATCATTCCCAGGCATAGTTGAAAAGCTATTTTAACCAAACCACCAACCAGTTCAGCTCCCCTCACTAGGATTAGCCACCTAAACCCACTAGGGGGAGCCACTCAAACCACCACCCAGAGATGCCAATGATGAAACCGCCCAGCCCGGCTGGCCTGGAGGGCGCCGTGATGTGGCCCAGGTGGCATACACGGCACGTGCCTCGGAAGGGAAAGGCGGAGCCAATGATAAGGAAATGACTAGGAAGCACATAGTGGAAATAAGGAGAGAGCATCAGGAATAAGCAGACAGCAACCATAGATGCCATAGAGGTAATAGAACGATCGAACGAACGAACAAACGAACGAACGAACGAACGAACAAACAAACAAACAAACAAACAAACAAACAAACAAACACGTCAGGCCACAAGCAAACGCTGATCAACCAGCAACAAGTTGGGATATGACAAACTCTTGCGGTGGTTGTTGTTGTTGTTGTTGTTGTTGTTGTTGTTGTTGTTGTGGTTGTTGCTGTTGTTGTTGTTGTTGTTGTTGTTGTTGTTGTTGTTGTTGCCGTAGTTGCTCTTTGCCTGAAAGTGATGATTTTGCAGCTCACCCCGGGCAATGGAAATTCCCCCAGGGTGATTTAAGTTGGCGGAGGGTGAATTGGCTGCTCTTCCATGGGCTGGAGCAACTGTGGACAGATCCACATCATGATGGAAAGCCAACTCGGTAGCGCGAGTTGTTGAAAGCTACAGTATGATCCAGAATCTTGCCTCACGAGGCTGGAATGTGAACAGAACTGCTCTTCCG
>VSDK01010628.1:232150-249927 GCA_009767595.1 Symbiodinium kawagutii | reverse complement strand
GGAGCCGCCGTCACTTTCTTGGCAGTTTCAGCAGATCATGCACCTACCGAGTGCCTGTTGAACCACTCAGGGCCAATCATCATGGCTTTAGTGGGAAGCAACAAGCTATGCCCAGCCCGGATGGGCTGCCCAGCATCATCCCTATGCTTCTCCGTAGCGCTGGTGGTGAGAACAAAGACCTGGGAGCCGACGGGGGGTCCCTTGTTACTTGTTGGAAACCACTGTGGATCATTCAAAAATCATCTGTAGTAAGGAGACGAGTGGCAACGTGGATGGCCACATGTTGAGAAGATACATGGCCACCCTTCTTTTGAAATGATGGAGTTCTATATGCATGTGGGCCATCAAAATCAGCACATTTTCTACGAGGATGTACCAGAATGATCAAGAACGTTCCGAATGTATAGGTGATGCAGAATCACCATGTCCAACAAAGTGCATCCAAAAGCAACCATGACTGGGACAAGTTTCTGAAGAGCGTACTACCTTCAAGGCTGTAGCTTGACCCTGTTCCTAAAATAACGAACTTGACAAAGTGGTGACTTGTGGCACAAGGGGTAGTGGAGTCAAGACATTGGACCACTCCAATCTGAGAAGTTTTGAGTTTGCAACTAAATCAATGTTCGGTTATGACCACTAATCATAGGTACCAGCTGGTGTGTTTATCAACCCATTCACATCACTTGTTGGTTCCTCCAGGTACTTTGTCCCAAGACTAAGCTCGCTCAACTCCCAGCTCCATCAGCAAGTCAAAGCCATGAGACCCAGGTTTCTGCGAAGTTCGATGTTGAACCAAGTGTCACGTTGGATGTTGACGAGCTCCCGTTGTTTCATAGCTTTCAAACAAAACAGTGATGCTTTTGAGACTAGTTCAGAATCAGAAAAGGCCACATCAAATGGAAACTTCCTGTGATCAGCCCTTCAGCTCTCAGGCACTGGAATGGATCATATCAAGACGTGTGAAAGGTAGACAACTGGTTGGTGGTGCTCACCACCCCCATGAAAAAATCATGCTTGTCAACCAACCAACCATTTCTTGATACCAGGAACAATACAAATGTTTAAAACCACCAGCCAGATAAGTTCCACATACTTCCGCATCATTCCACCTTGTCAGGCACTGGTGCCCACCCCCGAAGCCGGGGTGCGCCCCGGGCTATTCTCCGTAAAGAGATTTCAAGCATCATTAGCTTATAGCAAATACCAGTAGATCCACACAGTAGCTTATGATGCATGAGCTTATAAACCATTGACTGTCAATATGTATTGATCATCAACGATGACTTCACCAGAACACATTAATTACTAGAGTTACTAGAGCTACTTATGTTCTTGTATATCCTCACGTACTATTCATTTCAAGCAGCATTTCCCATCAATTCCAATCAATGACCGTCATCCAAGGAGTATATAATTCATGTCAAGTAGCGCATACTTTGTGGCCACCTTTCCGCAAGCGATCAAAGGCTTTTCCCTTCCCCGGTGGGATCTCGATCCATTCCTCGTCTGTCAGGTGGGTGAGATGGGAAAATGGGGATCGATATGATGTAAATGTTTGTAGCTGCGCATCCGGCGCATCTACTGCACATGAAGCTTGTTGGCCGTGTCTGTCGTATATATAAATGTCAAACTGTCTACAGATGTGTGTGTATATGTCAGTCGGGATGTACGTATGTATATGTCTATTGCTTGTACATATGTATATTGTATGATATTCTTTTGTAATTAGTGGTTCCAGAGCTGCACACGTGTTGCGGAGTAACCATATTTCCTTTGCACGAGGAGTTCGTGTGTCTGTGTTTGCCTACACATGTTGATAAGTATGTGTCTCTGCATGCATGCAATTTACATTCCAATACAAGCGTACGCATTCAATTTACATGTATCTAAAAGCCTATAAGTAGCAGCAGCAAATGCATCAACTGCTGCATGTGCACACAAACATGTTTAATTACATATTATCCAATGATTTGCAGGAGCGCGACACTGACACGCTGCCCAGGCTGTCCTCACCGCTTTTTGTGCGGCGTACGATAAGCCAGTGCTAGTGCTGGGCAGCACGCTTTAATATCCAATTGCTGGAGAATGTTACACCTAAGCACAAGACGTACTACATACATCATCTACATTCTTGCGGTCCTATGCACTCTGCAGAAGAGCTACTGCTGCTAGCTATACATTACTCCATGACTAAGTTGCCAATTACTACGCTATCTCTCCGCTATCATGAGTCTGTCATTGCTATCCATGACAACATCCACCACTACGCAGGAAACTTTAAGAGGATAGAATTATCTATACGACCACAGCCAGGTTGGTAGGTACGGGACTGGCATCCTCGCACCTCTAAAACGCAGATATAACCCAGATACAATGCATACATCTACATCCACGGATTGTCTAGTATTGACACATTCATCTTCATATAAACGTATGAGTGTATCTGTGTGTGTGTGCGTGGGCCTGGGTGTGTTTGTGTTACTGTATATCCACTGTATACGTAGACATGCAGAAATGCCATACAGACAAGTGGATCTGACAAAAATGGCCGTAGTATTTATATCTATATATCATGCATACAAAAGCTGTGCCGGTTGAGCAAACAAACATGCAAGATCATGCATGGATATGGGTGTTTATACAGCACATACACATAAGCACTTCATATCTTGATAGAAATAGAAAGAGAGAGAGAGAGGGAGAGATGACTGACAAGCAAATATAGCTGGCCGCAAAATGCTATCCTGTGGGCATCCCCCACCCAAGACTGATCCAAAACCAAAATGGATGGGGAGGACTACAAAGCTCTGGGTAGATCAGCGAGCTCGTCTCATCTTCAGGTTCTGAACCTATAGACATCCATGGGCTGAACAGCCTATGTGCACTTCGTTGAGCCAGATGTTGACGAATCTCAAGCTTGCATCTGTGGCCGTGCTTGTCAGAGGCCAAATCCAAACACTGATCACAGAATGGTTGACTGACTTTGACAAATCATTGCATTTCAGGACACGTCTTGTATTCGCCCACACACGTAAACCTGAAAGGTGAAACATTCCAACAGAAGAGATAGCAGCTGAGCAGAAGTCCGTGTCCCATTTTCCCAGCTGAGTACCCACAGATACACCAAGTAGTCCTAGGAGTGTACTCGATGTAGATTGCTCCAGATGCGTATGTATATATTTTCATGCAGGTGAATTTCAACGAATACATGAGCAAGTATATATATATATACATATACATATACATATACATATACATATACATATACATATACATATACTAGACTGAGAGATAAAGATAGAGAAAGAGAGAATCGGAGCAAGAGTCAGAGTCAGAGTCAGAGAGAGGGAAATAGACAAAATCGAAGAGAAAGAGAGAGTCAAAGTTCGAGTAGAGGGGAAAGAGAGACAGAGAGAGAGAGAGAGAGAGTATGTAAGTATGTACGGATATATGTAGATATGTATGTATGTAGGTATCTGAATGTTCCCAAACTTATGGCCAGCAAACACCGACCAGAAAACGCGGGAAAACATACTCATGCAGGTGTCTCAAAATATTGGTACCCTCAGTTATCAGCCGGTAGTAACCGGTTATAGCCATAAACCAACCATGACTTTGAGGTATTCCCTATGTTATGGCTTCAGCAACCACCATATAGTTGGTATATCTCCTACTTTTGTTGGTGATTATCCCCTCTAATCAACCATTAATCACCATGTGTAAGCAAAGTCGGCTGCAAGCGGTGTCCTTTGCTAAGGCTTGTGGCTGGGCCAGCACCGGCCGATGAGCTGCACCTTGGGAGACCCTGTTTCGGGGCAGGTTGCACAATGCACACTGATGGTGATGATGGTCCAGGATACTTTATCATGGTGCTTAATGGCGGTTCATCCGTGATGGTGGTTGATGATGGGTGGTTGATGATGACGGTTAATGATGGTTCATTATGGTTTATAATGACGTTTACTGATGATGTCAATGATGGCTGACAATAGGAGATCACGAGCAACAATCGCCGACTACAACTAACATTTATTGGTATCAGGGTTCCAAAGCAAATCGATGCTACTTGCAGGTCATTCTTGTTGTCTCTTCCTGTTCATCTTGATTGGATAAGTAGCGACTTGAAAAGCTTGTAACCTTGATACTTGCAATAAACGGGGTTCATCTTTGAGTAGAGACTTGTATCCTCCCTTTATTGGATATATAAGTCCTCATAATCACCCAGGACCAAAATCCGCCTAGCAGATCTCCCAAAAGAGATGGTGTCCTACTAAAAAATGGCATTCCACAAGCAATATCTACCGGGGGGTAGCGTCATTTTGGATTAACATTGCAGGAATGGGGCAAAAACCAAGAATTCACAGGCCTGGCTTTGGCCAAATATCTGCTTTTGGGAGATCCACAGTTCATGACAAGTTACTGACGATATTGGCGAATACACCGAGCATCACCCAGCAAAACATCAACTGCGCTGGGTCATCCGTGGAAATTCACCACTCATCCGTGAAAATGCCCGCATCAACTTCAAATCTCAGCTGCAGATGCAATGTTCATAGATGGGGATTTTGCTGTGAATTGCTCATAGGAAACCACCATGTTTGTTGGGGCTCCACTCCATCCACAGATGTTCTGTTGATCCCAGGGTGACAAGATGGGTCTCCCCGCGCTCTCCAGATTGCCACTTGTGGAAGGCACGAGACAGGAAACAGGCCTCGTGTTGGGCTGCTGCGTGTTGATAGCTGGATGACTGCGCGTGTAGACACATTTCTACGATTCCATTGTGCTAGGTATCGTTTTTAAGTATGCGCATATCATATACATACATATATGTCACTATGTGTACATAATATACCATTCAACCAGAATACATACATCATCATGGCATAATCTATGCATAGAGTCACATCGGTATGTATTCATTTGATACAGATTACAGTAGTTGATGTTCATACAGTTCGTACCTGCATCCATTGCTGGAGCCGGTACCACATTGCCTACCCTTGTTGAGCAGCACGGATCCAGCAAGGGCGGTCAGGCAAGGATTTCTTGGGGGGTTCTTGGGAAGTTGGGAACAAATTGGAGCGTACTGGATGAAGCTCATCTGGCTGTGGGTCAAAACCCCGTACCCCTGGTTCCCTCCTATTACTGTAACCATTGTTTTCCCTATGGTTTGTTGGTCTTTATCAACCATTGTTGGTTAATATTGACCCATAGCCATCTCTTCAACTTCGGGTGTCAAAGCGTGGCAAAGGCCACATAAGCCGTCTGAGCACCTCATGAGTTGGGTCAGCAGAGCTGGATGTGAAACCATGGCCACGGTGATCCACGGTGATCTCACTGCCGCTCCCAGACATGCCCCGTTCCATGGTTGTCCATCAATCAGATTTGCACAAAAATGTGTGTGTCAATCAGTCAATCAGTCAATATTTTTCTTGAATGAAATCTGTATTTTGAATGAAGTTAATCATCAAGCATATTCAACCTCGCTGAGTCTTTTTGGCCTTGATCAGATTTCATCAATGCTCGTCGTTGAAAAACCGCGCATCTCAGTGTTTGTTGACCAGCCAACTGGCAACCGTCACTGGCAACTTGATTCCAGTATTTCTCTCAGGCAATCGAAGAATGGAAATTCACCACTTCATTCCCTTGCTGCTTTTCTCACCATCATTATTCGATAAACAATCATCACATTAATTATCATATATCATTCTCATCATTAACTATGAATCAACATAATCACACTAATTCTCAGATATCATTCTCATCATGCTGATTTCTTATCATTTCTAATCAGATGTCCATTTTTCAGATGTCGCTACCGGTCGGTGCCATCACCGGGGCCCCCGGCCCTCAGTGCGCTGCGCACCGCAGGCTCCAACACAGGGCGCTGCAACGGGCCGATCCCATGCATGGCATCATCTCGGACCAGGCCATCAAGCAGACAGGCCTCGTTGGATACCCAGGGGGCAACGATGGTTGAGGATGTTTGTTGCAACTCGTTGAGCTTGGGAAAATGTGGTTTAGGGTTGTTGAATGTTGTTCTTCAATGTGGTTTGATTGATGTGGTTTGAGGTTGTTGAATGTTGTTTAGTGTAGTTGAATGTAGGTTAATGTGGTTTAGTGAAGTTTCATGTTGTTTGATGTAGGCTAATGCTGTTTAATGTTGACGTAGCGACAAGTTGGTTGTTAAATGTTGTTTAGTGATGGATGGTTGTTGCAAAATCTGCCTGATACTCATAATGTTTAACTTATTGATGTGGTTGATGGTTTAATGATGGTCTTTGACAAACCTTTGTGGCCTTTGATGGTCAAGACTGAAAGATTTACCATCGATGCCTTCATAGAACTAGGATAAGCAACGAATGCTGGTGCAGCTTCAAGAGCTGGGCCGAATCGTCAAACCATCACCACCAAACACGGTTGGTAGATAATGGTTGGCAAATATGGTTGAGAACGGTTGGCAGGGGTGACGCGTAATGTTCAATAACAATCAATGATAACGGTTCTATGATTGTTCAGTAACAATCCCCCAAAAATGGACTGAGATCCGGTTGTCAAACAAACTAATCCCTCTAGACTCTATATAGTTCTCGTGAATCAAATCCAAAGATGGCTCATGGGGCGAATCGCTGTGGACAACCCCACGCGGGTGATCGACCTTGATAACCGCTCAACCATGACAAACAAACCTGCCAATTGGGTGGTTTCTCCAAAATGGTTGCTTTATAAATGAAAAGTGTTTAAAAAAGGATGATTTGGGCGTCCCCTAGTTTGAGAAACCACCATTTAGTGATTGAATAGTCATGCATAACCGCTCAGCAGTAGCTCGTACAGGCAAGACGCAAGGCTGATTTCCTAGTGAGTTGTTCTCACGCGCGATTGGCTACGAAGAATAATCCGTGAGAATAACTGCCGCTAGTACTTTTGTTGTTGATACCGCTCATCTGATCAGTGATAACATGAACAATGAAATAGCACAAAGAACAAGTACATACTCGGTATTGCGCATATCTCTAGTGATAATGACGAACTTACTTCACTGTTCATACACCAAGCAACAAGGATAATACTACTTACTATTAGCACCGATCGTTGTAAGGGATAATGCAGAAAATGTCGGTGATATTACGGATACTATCAGTAGTCATGGCGCTAGTATCGGCTAGTACCAGTACTATTAGCCATCAGTAAATCTTAGGATTACTTTCCATTATCGGACCATATTCACGATTTTATCATCATTAAAACCACCATGAAACCATCACTTAGATGATAAGATGGGTAACAGATGGTAATAGATGATAATCACAAAGGGCATTCCACCTCTCTACCACCAGTCTACCACTCTCTATAATAATCCATGATGCTCATTCTTAGTGATGAGCCATTGATCTGATATCAACCACCATGAGCCCACCATTTACTCCATCATCATCATCACCACCACCACCATCGTCGTCGTCATCATCATCATCATCACCACCATCATCGTCATTATCATCATCATCATCATCATCATCATCATCATCATCATCATCTATAATGCTGGTCATTCTTAGTAACAGGGCCTGTAACCTACCTTATAAGCATATTTGTCAAAAAAAAAGCAAACCCCAACAACGCACATCTTGTGGTGGGTAGGTAGCCTAGGTAGCCTTGGTAGCGGTAGGACCTACCACAACCGTGGCCACTACGGCGAGTGGCAACACCTGGATGCCAGCGCGAGGACTTGCCAATCAGTCGATGGAGCTCATGCATTTCCTGCCACTCGCGACACTTGGAAAGGCGCTTAAAAGGACGGGTTCAAGGGTGGCTTCAGGGTGGTTTCACGGTGTTGTAATGATTCATGAATGGCTGATGAATTGTTGATTTCTGGTTGATTTATCACTTCAATGGTTGATTGATGGTGGTTCTCAGGGGTGGTACTGATGATTGAGGATGACTTGAGGGGTGGTAAATGGTAACCGATAACTTTAGGTGACATTTAGCCAGCCAGAGGCTGGAATTTGCAAAATATCTATTTTTGCGTTGTTTTTTGCTTTTTTTGGCGTTGTCGTTTTGCGTTTTTTTTGCGTTTTGCTTTTTTTTGCGTTGTTTTTTGCTTTCTTTTTGGGCTTTTTGTTAGCGTTTTTTTTTTGTTTTTTTTTGCGTTTTTTTTCGTTTTTTTTTTTGCGTTCTGATGATTCATGATGGTTCAATGGTTGCTACTGATTGTGAATCATGACTAGTCGAGTTAACAATGATGGTAAAGGGTCTTAATAGTGGCTGATGATGATTTACAACTGTCCACCCCGTGTACAATCGCGTTTAATACTGACTAGAACAAAATCATGAGTGGCTTAAATGTGTGTCAACTGTAGGAAATGATCAACGTTTGCCCTTTGTGATGGTTTTCTGAGCTGTCATTGACGGCGACCCTGATGATGAAGAGTGGCTTTCACGGTTGTCAGCAATGGTTCGGAATGATTTGTCATGGTCAATGATGAGATTGATGCTGCTTGACAGTTGTGTATGATTTAAAATGGCCGCTGGCTACAAAAAAGGAAGCAACACTGACCAGGCTCACTAGGCATCAAGGAAGTGTTCCCTTCAGGCAAGGAAATTTTCAGGATGCAATCCGCTACCCGCCCAAGCAATAGACTCAGGGTTCGAGTGGTCCTGGATCGACACCCAACGATCCAATCTCATGATCCATTTCCACCTTCACACCATCATGGCTGCTTTCACAGCCTCCTATTGTTGATGCTGCCCTTTTGATTTTCAGCAGCTGAAGCACCATAAATCTTGCAGCCCTGTGGGTCAATACCTTGGTTGATGTTGGTTGGTCCCCAGTCAACCCAAATCCTTTCAAGGAGCCTTGGCCGGTTGGCTCGGCACTTGGGCCGTTGATGGCCAGATGAGGCTCACTGGTCGGTGGTTACTTGGAACCATGGTTAGCCTAGTCGATGGTAAATGGTATGCTGATGGTTGAAGATTGATGGTCAATAACCCTAACAAGAATGATGCATTCTTCATGATTGATAGTTGATCATTACTACTGGTGGACTGTAATAGTCGTCATTAACCAGTGCCATCAGCAATGACTAATCTAATCATGAGTAGTGGTCAATGATTGTGGCCAGTATTTACTAATCAAAAACCATTGCTGATCAACACTTAAACCTGGTTCACTACGAACCAAACCATGCGTAACGTGACCATTTAACTAGCCGATTCTGTTGTCGGCAGGCTCCTGAACCTGCAGGCCGGAGACAATCATCAAGCACTTCCTGTCAGGTGTGCGCTCGCTCACTGGATAAGATTCGCCAGATCACAAGGCAGAATTGTCGTGCAAAACACGCATATATAGATTATACATTATACCCTCGCCTATATATGTACATATATATATATATTTATATATACATATACTCTACTTAAGAAGATAACTACACGATGACATGATCCAATTAAAGGTATAGGAAGTTTGGATGCGTGTTGCTTCAAGAACTGCGCAGGGACGAAGCTTATTCATATGCCTCAGGGGATGGAGTGGCTAATTTCTTGTGAGCAAAGTCCCTGTACGAACCAACCAGCCTCCTGCCTATGAACTTGTTCCAATATCTAAATCCGAATGGGTAGCAATGGTGAGTACCAGTGCGTACTGGTCAATTGTGATGGTTAATCATCATGGTCAATGATGGCCATGCATGTTTAACTACAATGGCTAAGTACCTATGGTCAATCAAAATGGTAAGCAATGGTCAGCCCTGTTCCAACCATCCCAGCGCGTGATACAGTTAAATATCAAAATGTCCCTCCTGTCCCGCTTGTTGGGGATTCCCGGTACGTTGGACATACAGCATTGAGCCACACCCCTTGAAGCAAGGAGAACGACATTAACATCCATTGACCATTTATCAGTTTAACTATTAGTACTGTAGTATCAACTGTGGATATTAAGCAATGATCATTCAATGTTGGTCAACCCTTCTGTCTTTTGTGATCCCTGAACGTGGTGATGGATAACGCTTATCAACGACAGTTTCATGACCACACCTAGACCTGAGCAACCTTCGTATCATCGCCACCTACACTGTACGCCTTGGATGATTGTATTCTCTCAGGTGGGGAGACAAACACCTTGATGCTTGGATGTTGGGGAAAAGTCCAATACGACTGCATGGCAAGCGCCTACAATATTCCAACCATGTACCAAATGTGTACTTATTAGTGCCCCCAAGCGACCATTGCTCAATGAACCAATTAATACCTTTTGTCAAAAATATATCGTGCCCTACAAATACAAAACGCATATGTCAAAAGAAATTGATCAGAACAGCTCCCCAAGACCACACATTTTCACACGTGATGAATGGGCGTGACTTGCACGGTGAAAAGCAAGGGTTTTGTGAGATTTTGTGAGTGTAAAATCAGCTCAGTTGGAAGCGGCTGTGGCAAAGGTGTTGCGGATGAAAGCTGTGGTGTGCTGTTTCTCCTGCTTCAAAAGGCACCGCCCGGCGCAAGCGAACGATGGGACTTGGCCCTGTCCCAGGTAGGCATCGTCCGTTTTGAATTCTTGGGAATGGTTGATTTCGTCAATTGCTGTCCTGCACCTGGTAAAGTTGCGAAAAGAAAACCGGGTAAGTGCAAGGAAGGATTGGGCATTAAGAACCGATGCGAAAGCAACAACAACAAACACGCTCTCTAGTCATTTCGTGTCATTCGATTGAAATTACATCATGTTATTCATAGAGTTTGTTTTTTGATCCTTCCTCCCTGAAACTCATTCGTCACTTGTGAGCTTGAAGAACTGGTTGGCTAAAAGGTTGTAAGTACGCATGCTTTGAATTATGGCCTGGTTGAACCACAAGTGTTCGAAGCTCATTCATTTCTGCGGCAAGTTTGGTGCATTGGTCGGAAAACAGGCCTTCTGTAGTGTTTCCCGGCGGCGCAATTAATGCTGCTCCGTCTCAAGGCATCCTTTTTCTGCCAAACGCAACAGCAATCCCACCCTTTATTGTTTTGAACCGCATTGACACGTGTATGTATACATATTACATGCACATATGCATATACAAATACTGTACGTTGTATATTTGAATATATGTGATCGAAATAGATTCATATGTTTCATATGTATGTATAATACTGTGAGATATATACACGTGATTACACATGTATGTACACACAAATGGCAGGTAGCTCTTCACCACTGCCTCAGCCCTGCCCCCAGCGCCCAGCCACGCTCGTGCGCTTCAGCCAGGTGTCATCAACGCCAGGAGTTCATTGGCAAGGAATTCCGACATGACCCTGGAGCAATGTTTCTGCTTGGAGGTTGAGCCACCCTAATCTGAAAAAAATATAGTTGTTAATCAAAATAGGAGGACCCCAAACCACGGTTGGTTTATTACTATAACTGATGGGGGATGACTTGGGAAACATACATTAAAAAAAAAAACACCACATGCTTGTTAATCAACTAACTGTCCTTAAATATGGAGAAATCACAGATGTCGATCAAACCACCCAACTAGATGATCTGGGAGAGTCGAAGCTGGTGAACTGGTGGTTTTCATGGCATTGATATTGAGCATTCAAGCAAAATAAGGGCACCCAACCATTCATCATGTGATGCTCGCCAACGAAATGCGAACTTACGGCTCATGTATCTTAATAATTAAAAACTGCCAAGAACATGCAACCAGGAAAAGTTCTTAATCATGTATAAGCAAGTCTGTGGTTTGTAATCGTTGATGACACAGGCACCAATGCTTTTGGCATTGCTGCCCTGAAGTTGAAGCTCCCTCCCTTGCTTGTGCATTCCAGGCATTGTACAGGACGACCTTCCAAAATTTGCTGTCGTTGAAGACGTGTACTACAGCTCACAGTCGAACCCTCAGGTCAAAGTTCATATATAAAACCTTCAAGCAGATGTATATTCAGCATAAGCCACAGCTGGCCGTTTTACGCATCGATATAATCTATATGATAACGTATTCAACTTTTCTGCTCGAGGCGCGCCCGTCTGAACTTAGCTTTGGTAGTGAAAATCACCAGGGTTGCTAATGCAAATCATTGAGCAAACACGAGTGAGCACAACAACCAATGAATGCAATGTGAAAGATCTTGGTGACCAATGAAGCCAGGGTGCTGCAGGTTTGGGGTACCCCCATGTTCGGAAACTCAGGTGAAGTCCACCGACTTGAGATGCCATGCTGATGCAGCCAGTGCTTTCCAGGGTTGCAACCACAAACAGCCTGCCCCGCACAACTCTGCGCACCTGTGAAAAACATTGCTGTGGCTGCCAGACTTCTGCAGATTGAAATCCTACGACCCGGGATTCCAGGGGCACAAGCTGGAACCTTACCGTCAGTACAGTGGAAAATGATGGTGTATGGATGGTAGGTTGTATGGATCACTACTATAGATGTATGGACTACTATCTGGATATAGTGGGAACTCGACGTAGGTGCTATCGTCTCCCAATAGTATCAATGATAATGATGAAGAGCTGTGTTGACAGTGGTCGTGCGAGAATCAAGGAGGTAGGTCAATCCGACAAAACGAACGCCACAAAAATTCTTAACAGGTATTTCTCCACTGGCCATGGAACATGAGAGTAGAACATCCCAGCTACTTTTGTGGGATGATTGACCTGGGTTGCTCGAGATAGCTGGCTGTAAGGCTGTAATCGCTCCTGAATGGGTATCCAAGCGCCCAAGTCTGACTGACAAGACCATAGCCAGTTTTGCACATCAACGGGCGAAAGCCGAGGAATTCTGCTTTAGTTCTGATTCGGAAGTATCTGTGCATCCTGCAAAAATTTCCCACGGCGAGAGGTGATCATGGGTTTGAAAGCAAACTTGGGAAGGTTGGGGATGTCCACAAGCTAAGTGTCATCCATTATTTTCACCACTCACAAGGGGGAAAAATCAGAGCTGCAACTGAGAATGGACCTGGAATCCCTGATGTTTGGGATCTTCACTCCCGGCCTCGAATCGCACCTCGGTTGGGTCCAGATAGGAAGCCAAGTGCACGCCATTTCGCGAAAGGCAGACCCCCAACAAGATGTCCTGTCAGCGAGTGGTAAGGGATGGTTGCTTCTAGCTGGGAAAGATATGGCATTTTTCCCCACGCACATCTTGGCTCCTGGACCTCATGAATATGACGAGCTTGATATCTGGAGCCTCCACGTGACCTATGAAAAAATATCACTATTCCATGTATTGATGAGCTAAGATGAGATGTACAGTATAGCTCCACAATGGTTTTCGATCCTGTATATATGAGGTAGTCTAGTCCCTCAAAGAATCAACCAACTAAATATGTTTAATGGCTCACCTGGTTGAGAACCTGTAACAACATTTTGGATCCGTTTGGTATCAGATACTCGCACAAACACGCAAGTGGTGGCATGTATTGGACAGGTTCTCTGTTGGCAAGATCCCTTACATGAACTTACGACTGCAAAAGTTGGGCCACCAGCTGCTATGCCATGGCAACATGGCCTTTCTGCTGGGAATCCATCCTCACTACTCAAGGAGCGATCCTTCACCGCAACAGGCAACGGCTCAGCTGCAAGCCATCCCAGACCAAGCACCCGAGTAACCAAGCAACCAAGCCACCTCCCACCCGACCTCGCCCAACGACAGAAGTTCTTGAAAGTCGTGCTGTGTTGAACACCACTGCAGCCTTGGTGCATGATCCCAATCAGTGCGCTGATGGGTTGCTGGAATGGATGGAACTCACTGTACAGCTGGATGAAACTCACTGAACATCGAAAAAAATATTGTCAAAGTTGAACATTAACAACCACAGCAACAACAACAACAACAACAACAACAACAACAACAACAAAACAACAACAGCAAAACAACAACAGCAAAACTGCTGCTGCTGCTGCTGCTGCTGCTGCTGCTGCTACCACTGCTATACTCCTTCTATAATACATCAATTGTAAGTCTCCGATAACAACGACGTCTGCGGCAACAGCAACAGCAGCAACTTCAAGTTGCACCTTCTGCCGTGCCAGGCTTCCGAGCATCTGCGGTAGTTCACCAAGGAGGCTCCGACGAAGGACAATCCCAGCCCTTGCGTCCGCCACGGGAATCTGCGGCGCACCTGCAGGTAGCTCCTGCATCGGGCTGGGCATCTTCCCCAGGTGGAGTGACGTTTCGACTCATGGGGATTGCCATCATCTTTTTCCATCAAGCAGTCCGGGTCCAATCCCACCTTACGCGCCCCCTCCCCCTAGATGCCACTGGCTGTTGATAGTACCATCACCCTGGGCTTTCTGTGCCTGGTGAAGAAAGCCCAGATATTTCAAGGTTGGATCCTCCAGCAGACATTGCAACCTTTGCCTGGCGCGGCAGCTCTCACCGAAACGTTGGGTTTTGTCTTCTCGGACCAGGGTTTCTTGGCATTTTTGGAAAACATATATATATATACAGATAGATAGATATACCTATATAGTGTATGTGTTTATATGTGTTAATGTCACCATAAACCATGATAATATCTACCATCCTATAAAATGACTAGGGGACTAGATGGCCCCTTCCAGAAGCATCTATGGGAGGATAAAGAGGATGAGTGGAGTAGAAGTAAAGAAGGGAGAAACGCGCGGGTGGACGCATAGGGACCATGATGGAATGAATGATGAAGAGCAAAACATCACCAGCAAGACAAAGACACCACCGGCAAAAATAGCAAACAGCACGGACAAAAAAGAAACCAAAGCGGAAAAGACCATGTAGAAAACACCACAACCAAAACACCACTTCCACCCAAGCTGCTACTAGCAGTCGTTCACTGGGCCTGACGAGCTTCAGGTGGACGTAGGAATCAATGGGAACCTGGTGAGTTCGAGATCGCCCATGGGGTGCACCCATCTCAATGCTGCACAAGCATGATCTTCACCCTTTCAATCATGTGGGGGGTTCTCAAGTCATAGGGGACTCCAAAGTTGTGGTTGGTTCATTATTTTAAATGGTCAATAAACTGGATGATAACAGCAAGGTCCCCTGTGACTTGAGAAACCACGCTGTCTTGTAAGGAAAACAATGATTCAAAAATTACTCTCATTGATCATCATCGATCCATATTCACTGGTAAGATAGATAGGGGGCCCCGGCAGTCAACAAAACACGTCTGCTGGGAAGCTGGCGCTGGCGACCCAAGCTCAAGATGCAGCTGTTTGGGGGGCCCTTTGTTGAATTGTTCTGGAAACAAGCCATTGCCTTTGGCGGAGAATGATGGCATTTCAAGTTGTGATTGCCTTCATCAAGTCATCCCAGTGTCTCGGCCCGGCTTCACACCCAGCAGACGGCGTTGAAACCATTAACAAAATAGTTCGTCAAAAAACACACACGACTCCTGAAGACCACGAACTCAATTAATAATTAATGAATCATATAGTTAAGCACTAACACCACTAACTAAGTTGCTCATTAGTGATGATGAATCACTAATCGTGAGATCACCAATATCACTGACCATAGCTGACTATCATTTACCACCATCAACCACCATCAACCACCATCCATCATCATCCATCATCATTCGTCATCAGCGCGGATCAACCGCTTGATTTTTGATCTTCAAAATCCGCCGTTTTTGGAGTTCGCGGCCACCATCCCATCCCCGCGTCAGCGTACCATCATGAACCACTCGCAGCTTCGGGGTAGCCATCGCAAGGCCCATTGCCACACAGGCAACGATGGGATCAAAGCGTGGCTAGAAGTGTTCCTGGCAGCGCTTGTTGGGGTCCAATCAACCCCCGAGATGTCTCAGAGATGGTAATCCCAACTTGGGGCTGGCTTGGGAAGTCATCATGGTACATCCCCATCTAGTGACGACTGCAGGCTTGCCGAAAACCGGTTTCTAGGAAGGGCATGGTTTGTGTTAAAAGAACGGGTTTGTTCCATGAGATAGCACTCCTGAAACACAACCTGTTATGAAACGTTGCTGTGTTCCTATCGTAGTTCTTTGCATAGAAATGTTGAACTACAATACAACCAAGGGTGAAATTACATAGCTGTCTGACCACAGGATATGTTCATGATATTTTCTGATCATCTTACAGCTTTTGGCACCCATCTTGCTGCACCGTGTGGTCATATCGAATCATCTGATCCCATTCGGTCATTCAAAACATTCGCGTTTTGGATGATGATGCTCACACCAAACGCTGGACATGCAGAGTTAGTCTCATATATCCCATCATGTCCCATCTGCTCGTTGCTTACTCCTTTTGATCAAGCCATGACCTTGACGGTCCAGAACCCAGCAGTGTTTTTTGGATAATTCATCAACTACCTGGACTTTGAGTTGGTCGATCCTATTACAGTAATCCATCAGGATATGTGACAGAGATGCACCCAAAATCAAGCTGTAGTGGTCATTTCTACTTGAAAAAAGAAACCGTAACAGAGGGGGTCCCCATCTGTTAGTGTCGCGTAAAAGTTGGTATTCTTATTTCGCTCTGCTTTTCTTTGATTGATGTCCTGTCCTTAATAGCTATGTTTTTTGACCTTAACTTCAGAGGCCTCTTGCATATATGGTTAATGAAACCTTCTGCTTTCTAAGATTGAAATAAACATTAGCATTTAGCGCTTAGTTGTGAAATCCAATGTAACTCTTTGATTTTAGGGTTCACACTCGGAGACCCGACGCGCAAAGTATTAAACCTGATGCGTTCGAATTTCATTCACGAATGGCCAAGACACAGTACCATGATACAAAAATCAAACATAGGGTAGGCCAATCAAACCATAGGTATACGATGAAACCAATTGAAAGCAACCCGCCATAGGCTTTTACTTGAAATCCTAAACTCTCAAAAGAGAATAGTTAGGGTGGCTGGGGCGGGAATATGGGCTACGCATAGTGAGCACTAAATGGTGAGGGCCGGCGTGAAAGCAGTATCGGGAGCGGGCCCGTGAAGGATGCGCGAACGGACACAATACATCCGCCAAGCGAACGCCAAACTGAAAAGAATCTCCAACGATACTCTTGGGCAAACGTCCGAAATTAATGATCATTCCTCTCCTGTTGCACTCTGGTAGTCCTAGTTTCATAGCTAAACCTGAAACAAATGGAGATATCAACAGCTAGAAATCAGCATTTTTCATCGGTAAAATAGCTCCCCCGCTGCTGAAATCAGCATTTTTCATCTGTTTGGTGGTTGAACCACCCCTATGAAAAATATTCGTCAACCAGCTAGTTGTTAATAACTACTAGGGAAAATAATCAAAATGTTTGAAACCACCAACCAGTCATAGGTCACCGGACCTCTGATCGCCTGAGAGCCCACGGCTTCACGAAGCGAACCAACATGTTGCTCTCGTTCTGCGCCAGCCAGGTGGCATGAGCTCCCTCAGCGGCGGGGGTCTTAGGACGTAGCAATGGCTACGGGTGCTTAATTAATGGCTGCTAGTGGATAATTAATGGCTGATTGATGGATACCAGTGACTCACTAGTGCAGTGGTTAATGGCTAATCAATGGTTACTAGTGGTTGCGCGGTCTTGAACGGTGCACCCCATGGTTACTAGTGGTTCATTAATGGCTGCTAGTGGTTCTTAATGGCTAATTTCTGGCTACTAGTGACTTACTAGCTAGTAATTAATGGTTACTCAGCTGTTCATGTTACAAATCAATGGTGATTAGTTGCTAATGTACTCGGAAATTTCGCGCAAGCCACTCGGACGCACAAATGATCAGCCACTCAAAGACTCAGCCGCTGAGACACTCAGACACTCAGACACTTAGACTCGAGTGGCGTGGGCCCGACCCC
>VSDK01010628.1:212699-228078 GCA_009767595.1 Symbiodinium kawagutii | reverse complement strand
GAAGAATCCTTGATTGGCATGAATGGCTGACTGAATGGTCAAGAAGGGGTTTAATTGATTGATGACATGGCTATAGTGAGATGGCTGCTAACTAAATGTTTCATTATGGTTTGCATCGTGATAAAGCTGCTCCGTATATCCCGGCGCCTTACAGTGCAAGACAGTATGGTGATGTCTAACATCATCCTTGAGCGAATAGAATATCAAATACTGGACCAATTGCAAGGTTTGTAGATGATGCTCGTCTGCGAATTATTTACTGTTAGGGTGATTAGTCATGACTGGCTGACCATTGTCAACCATTGTCCAGCATTATCAACCATTATTGACCATTATAAACCATGATTCACCATTGTTGACCATTACTAACCATTATTAACCCCTAAAACCAGCATAATTCAGCAGTTGTTGACGGGTGGACCATTGGGGATGGATTTCAGGATGGCTGTACCACGCTGTACAGCTGAATTTTGTGATTCAGCGATCGCAAACCATGCTGATGAGAGATTGTATGAGCAATTGGAAGTGCCCTTCGCGATTCCCTGTCTCCTTGTGGCTAAAAAGTTATGCTACTTATCCCCAAACATGCTAAAAATGATCTCCGTAAGTCTCTTTGCGGTTGTGAAAATGACCTGCTCATCATCCTCATGCTCTTCAAGTCCATTGTTATAGGCTATTGTTGATTTAGTTGTGTCCTCATCTCCGTAGTACTACTGAAAGTGCTCGTGCTGTCGAGCCTTGATAGCAATTACAATATGGCTGTGGGTCATGGCACCCTGGTGAACATCGGCCACAGTGCACCATCCCAACCAATGATGATGTTAGTTGATCATGATACATCTAAAGCTTCAATATGATCTACCTGCCAGACCGCTGTCCTTTTTCTTCCAACGCTCACAGCAGTCACGTCCTTGTTACCAGGCACTACTACCCGGTTTGCCTTGGACTGTCACATTGACACACACACACACTTCCAAACCAGTGCAACTCTGGTTTAGATACCTGGTCGCCCCAGGTGGTGTGCTATGCAAATGTGTATCCCAAACGTCCTGGTCACCCCAGGATGGGAATGCATAGCAAAACGCCCATCTCCTAGAAACTAGGTAAGGGTAAAAGGAGTAGGTACCGTACTCCCCCCCATAAAAAGGAAGTGTGTGCTCTCCTGCCTCCGCAGGCTCCCGAACCTAGGCGGGCTTCTCCACGGGAGGCCGGCTACTAGGGTTGGGTGGGTGGGGAAAAGAGAAAATGAATGCTATTTTGGGTCAACTCCCAAGCTTGAGCCAAAATGGTGCATTCATTTAGAAGTCTTATAGATGACACATGCACACCCAAAGCCTGCCTAACTCAATGCATGCATACATCTTAAGCTTCAATATGAACTACCTGCCAGACCGCTGTCCTTTTTCTTCCAACGCTCACAGCAGTCACGTCCTTGTTACCAGGCACTACTACCCGGTTTGCCTTGGACTGTCACATTGACACACACACACACACTTCCAAACCAGTGCAACTCTGGTTTAGACACCTGGTCGCCCCAGGTGGTGTGCTATGCAAATGTGTATCCCAATGCATTCAAAAACAGTCCCCAAGGCATTAAAGGAATTCAAAAACAAGGATAACTGCTGTGAAAGGAAGCCGAAAAAGGAAGGTAGGCAGGGAGGCTGAGGAAAAGGAAAAACCATTGGTTCGCCACCATGGGTCAGAAAACCCTAGCCTCGAAATATCATCGGCCCAGTTGGATTTCGATTGAACATATTCCCAGTAACCTTGAGCTCGAAGTGCGAAGAGTGCCAGGTGAATCAGGTGGCCTAGTTGGGCTAAGTCACTGTTGGTACTACGGCCTCTCACAAGCGTCATCACTGCTGCTACATTGTCCAGAAACCACAATCCTTGCCTGTTGCGAAAAAGCTCAGGACGAACAAGCAGAGCGAATAGCACCATGGAAAGCTCCAACTGAGCAATGTGAGTGACTGCCGGTTGCCAAAGAGCTCGCAACTCCGCACAGTTGGCAGCAACAAAACTCTGGCGAAGTTGAGAACCATCAGCTTGGAAGAAGATTAGGTGAAATCCACCCGAACCAGGGGCATCCTCTTCAATTGCAGCATCAGATGCTGCAAGGAAACGAAGGCCACCAAAAGGCAACACTGGAAACTCACGGCGAGGTTCCATACGAGTCACCGCTTCGATCACCTCGAAGCAAGCTCGCAACTCCGCAGTAAGGTGCTTGGAGGACTCCGTCTGGCGATCCTTGATAGCCATGAGGCCACCATATCCAACTCTGCCGTAAATCCCTTGCTCCAAAAAGTTGGCGATGCCATACAGTTTGGAAGCGGAGCCTCTGGACAGGGTGTTGGTAGCCCTGGCTTCGTCGATGATGCCTTGGATCTTCTGGTGAAGACGTTCACGGGCCCAGAATGTCACATGGCCATGTGTTTGCACCTGATCAAAACTGTGGGTCAATCCCAAAAACGCGCCGGAGGATTGCATGGGCTGTTTCTTCTCGGTGGCAAACGGGGACCCGACCAACTCGAAGAGAACGTTGGTAATCCACTGGGCAGACCCCTTGTTGCAGCGCAAGTCGGTGATCGATGCGTCGTCGAAATACATCGACAGCAGCACCTTCCCATACCGCCTCGCGAAAGCTTCCAGTAGCTTTGAGCACCTATTAAAGCTTGTGACAGCTAAAGGAAGCCCAAATAGGAGACCTGCGTAGACTTGATAGGCAGGTTGCTGCCAGGTATCGTGCCACCAAACTACGATACATCCTCGACTTTCAACAGGGTCCACGGGACAAAACCTGTATGCCGAAGGCAAGTCCTCTTGCCCTGTTTCCCAAGAGTCACCCTCTCGGAACAGAGCCAGCTGGGCTGGAGACCAACGCTGCATAGCCAAAGCAATATGCTGGGCTGGGCGTAACGCCGAGCACAGTGTCAGCTTGTTGGCATCAGAAGATCTCTCTGACTGGCCGCCGAGATGTCCGTCATCGATTACTCGCTGCTTACCCGAGCTTTGAGTGATGACATGTCGAGGGATCAAACGGTACGGAGCGCCTTTGAGAAGGCGTTGCAGCTCTGAAGCTGACAGTGGCTGAGTACAGAAACCCTTAGAGGCATCATCCAGTGACTGCTCTAACAGAAAGCGATCATCTTTGCCAGGCTTCAAACGTGACAAGATGGCCATGTTGTGGTCCTGCCAACCATCAAGTACTTCAGTAAGGCCAATCTTCAAAGCTGGTTGTTGGGGGAAAATGCCATAGGCCGGTGCATATCCAACTGCTGGTAGACCACGAACTAACCCAAAAGGAAGCCCAGTGTCCGACCAAGAAGTCAAAACCATGAGGAGGGCAATGAGACCAATGTCACGATGACGTGTCACTTGCTGCAATGCAGGTTCTTGGAAATGTCGAAGGTGCAAGGTCACCCCTTGCCAACGTCGCTTCAACTCACGCATGGCCCCAATAGCTCGCTGACGCCAAGAACGCAATGCCGAAGATTGAGGTTCGTGGAAAACTGCAGCGAACTCCAGGTCCTTGTCGACGACAGCCAAACCTTCATGGGGCAGAGGTTGTTGTGCACGCTGCAATGCCTGCTGAAAGTGGTCATCAGGGGACAAGTTGAACGGGAGCAGAGGTGGTAAGGCTGCTCGGTGAGTCATGGCACCCACTTGATTGCCTTCACCAATGCGAGATAGCTGTCTGGTCACCCCAGAAGCTAAGTGGGGGGTGAGCGGTCCATCCCAGGCTTCCCCCTGAGAGGCCAACCACTCTGGAAAGCAAGAGAAGGGAGGGCTGTTCACGAGGTCTTCGATCATGCCGAACTGGAAGTCATCAAACCAAGCAGCTGGGAACAGTTTGCGAAAGGCCAGAACGATGGACTCTTGCTTCATCACTGGCAGGGCAACAGCTTTGGGAAGAGCATTGATGCCTTGAAGAAGGCTGACTGTGCGAGCCCACGAGCCTGACTTCTTGGCAGAGCTGGAATGGTCACCAGGAGCACTGGCATCGAAGAAGAGGCCGATCAACATGTCAGCTTCGCAAAGGTGACCTTCGTGGCAATCACAAACCAGCATTTTGCCCTGCAGCTCGTGGAGCTGGTCCCAAAGGTTCGATGTACGGATGTGAACAACATAGCGAGCTAGCCATTCGTCCTCTTCACAATTGACACCAGGGATCCAGGGGGAATGCCATTTGGTGGTGGAAACCCGGTGCTTGAAACTCCCACGCCCCACATAGACACATTCAGGAGGCAAAGTGGAGGAGTCAATCAAGTAGTCGTCCACGGCACCCCGGGAAGGCAGCCCTGGTCGCTGGCTGTGCAAGCCATCAGTGAGTCCAAGGACTGCAGCCATAGGAGTCATGGCCCATTCACGAAATGCTCGAGGATCCAACTCCAACCAATGTTCCCGTCGGCCTACGGGGCAAAAGGCTGGCATCCGAGGAACATGGAGCTTGGCAAAGCCCTTCCGCGCGGCCCACCAGCTCACGGAGACCGCGATGGCATAGGCCAACACCGCGGTGTAGGCAGCCTCTTCGTTGGAAGGATACACTCGCTTGCCCTCAAGCAAGTATGGTGTCCACTCCTCTGCATCGTGGATGTGGTGACAGGTAGCCTTGGGCCAATCATTGATCTCAGCAATATCATGCCTCAACAGTTGATGTTTACATCTGGCTCCGCCCAAAGTGCAAGCTGCATACGGAGTCTCAAACCATTCACCCGTAGACCACATGGAAACTTCCTTAGATGTCCACCAGTGGAGAGACCGGGCTGGGTTTTCACGGACGCTGCCACCACCCCTGGCATGCAACTTCTGGATCTCCTCCAGAACATAGTCGCTGGCGATGTTGTCGCAGTGAACTCGTTGGGCATCTCGCTCAGAAAGGTGGGGTAGCCCATCCGGATAGGCTTCTGATCGCAAAGGGGATGGTGCTGGTCTCCCATCAGAAAACACTCGAGGAATTTCACGGGCTCGGGATTTGGTGGTGCAGTCAAGCGCAGCCGCCAAGAAACAAACTTCCTGCAGCTGGGTTGAGAGGGAAGCTTGCCTCGCAGGGTCAGCTAAGTCATGGCTGGGGTCAAAGACCCAGTCAAGAGGGATGCAAGCCCATCCACATGCAATGAATGCACGAGTGAGGGGAGCACCTTTGCCCGCCATGATGTCAGCCATCAGAGGTCCCCCCTCTAGCGGCTCATCGTCAGTGGACCCAAAGGGGGCTGCCGCCACCCCCTCTGGGGTGTGTCAACGCTTTGCTTGGGTACATTGAGCGGCACCGTGGTTGAAAGCACCGCATACTCTGTTTTGCCGGAGAACTGCTGCACATCTGTGGCTGCCGTTAGGGCAAGGCTTCTGTTTACATTGGCCTCGCTGGAAGCCTGGACATAACTTCGTTCCGTCCTTCATGGTCAGGGCAACGGGCTTGCCATTGATGTTCTTGCCAAGGGTCATCAAGGAAGGAACGGGGGCTGCTGTCGTTTTGTCTTTGACTGGGCTAGCCTTCGAGGAGGCTGTGGCTTCCACCTGCTTGCGATCCTGCAGCATCGTGCCATGGGCTGACCAGTGAGCATCACGCGAGGTGTATGTCTCCTGGATGACTTGCCCCAAGGTGTCCGTGCTGTCGCGGAACTTGGATACCCATTCGCTGCGTTCCTCAACATCCCTGGCTTGCAACCAAGCCAGTCTCTGAGACACAGGCAGGGCACCAGCACTCCGCTTAGCTCGGAAGTAGTAGCGGTGGACCACATCCAGTGGGACCGCCACAAACTTGGTGGTGTCTAGACCCCAGACCCGCTTCCTCAGCAGCTGTAGGTGCACCAGAAATAGCACTGCAGCCTGCCATAGCATACGCCAGCAGCAACGTGAACAACTTGTCCAAGTAGTCCTCAGCATCAGTGGCTGCATGGTCCTCTTCGGCATTGTCCTCCAGGTAGAGCCCTTCAGAGATCTTCCGTTTCTTCTGAGAAGTCATCAACTGGTACTGGAGGGTCTTTACACGGCTGATACTGAAAACACATAACATGCGTTTTTGCATCTCTCGAGTCACCCTCGAGATGGTAGTGTCCGCCGGATGCACCTCCGGAGGAAAACGCATCTTGTACCTGCGCCAGAAGTTCACTTTGGTGTCCCTCAGTTCCGACTCCCCCAACATAGTGTCAAGGTCGCTGAGAGCGATCTTCGAACGGTCTTGCTCCATCTGGCGGTAGTAGAGCCCTACCGCAGCCCAGGCACGCCTGAGGCGCGCTGTCTGAAGCATGGCCTTATCACCCAGGCCTAACTTGGCAACCCAAGTCTCAATGGCAGCTTCAGTGGCCCACAGGTACCTGAACTCCTGCAAGTTGGCAACGCCAAGCTTTTCCAAGTTCTCAACCACAACCGCTTCCAACGAGAAGTTGACCCCAAGTTGTGTGAGGATCTCCTTGGTGGTAGCCTTATCATGTGGAACTTGGTCGACCTCCATTGCACAACACGAGGACGCCCCTCGAATGCAACTACCCAACTCTAGAAAGCTGCACCTCGGGTCACCCCCGGAACTCGTGGCACGCCTGGTCAAGGGAGGGCAGGGATAACACTGGACATGGGTATAGGTGCAAAAAGGATATCACGTGAAAAAAAACCATGCATCAACTAGGGGGGGGCCGTTGAACACAGTGGGGAAAGGTCAAGTGACAGCAACCACTCAGGCAGTTCCCTGCAACACTGAGGCAGTCATTGACTTCCAACTCCACTAACAACGCTCACTCCCTGATGCACTGTTTTCCTGTCATCACATCGTCTCCGAGCTGATCATGCATGACGGCTCCCAGGTGGAACCTGCTCTTATGCGATCAAATTCGGCTCTCACACTAGACCGATGGACAGGGATGAATCCTTGGAATTCATGCCAAAAAGATCGGCACTTGCATCGTTCCTATGGTGATCATTGAGGAGGCCACCAAGAAGCTGGGCAGCGACGAAGGCAGCCATCACACCAAGGTCGGGACCAAGCTGTTGCTTCATAGACGTCAGTAGTGGTCATAGGATTGACCAATCGCTTGGTCTTGCCGTCGGCTTGCTTATGGCGGCAAAGGGTCACCCCCTCTGCAGTCATCACATGGATGTTGGAGTGCTCTGTGGCGGCGTAGGCAGCGGGCAAAGGCATTGGAGTCACCAGTTGAGAGTCTCTCCATGTCTGGTGAAGCCATTGAGCCATTCCTCGTTCACGGGTCACTTTGCGCAATTCTGTGTCCCTGAGGCTCTCCACGTAGCGGTTGGCTTCGTCGATCGTCTCGCCGGCCAACAATGCTCGAGTCAGAATCCCTGTGAACGCAGCCCTGTGCTTGCCCTTCATGCAATGCATCAGCACTGACTCCCCTGCGAACAGGGTGTGCTGCACTGCAGGCCACAACTCGCGCCACTGCTCTGAGCGCTGCGACGCGTAAGCAGCCGAGAAGGTCATGAGTTGCGCACCACGCAAGGTCACCCCTTGCCGGCATTCAGGACCCCCCGGGAAGCAGCACACCTGAAGAGCAACTTCCGGAAACTGAGCTGCCGTCGCCCTCGTAGGAAGGCCTGAGAGATACAGGCGTCCTCCACGCACTGACTCCCAAATGAGGGTCGGTGCTTGGGCAATCTTGCCTCCACCCACGCCCAACTGCTCCAGCCTACGATCAACTTCTTCTTCTGCCGGAGCTGGTTGACGAACACGAGGAGGAGCGATGGGTTGGGGAACCACAGCAGCAGCCTTAGGAGGTGTCACTGGCTGAGCCGCGCCTCCTTTGGGCCTGGCCTTAGCCTTAGGAGGTGTCTTGGGCTGGGCCACCTCACCAGTGCGAGCCCGTTTCCGCTCCTCAAGCACTTCCGTCTTGGCCTCTTGGAGGTTGATGGAGCGCTTCCTGGTGGCAACCTTTGGCCCAGTAGCTGCTGGGATCAGGGCTGCAGTGGGCTTGGCCTGGACTGGCAGCACGGTGTCCTCAGAGACGAACTTCTTGATCTTACATTGGTTGGCAGGGTGCTTGCCGCCGCATGTACGGCCAGTCTTCTGCAGGATGGCACAAAGGTGAGCACCATGGGTGCAACTGGATGCTTCATTGGGGCAGGTACCCACTTGGAACAGGGGGCAAAGCTTCGCACCGTTCTTCATGGTGGCTGAAAGGACCTTCCCAGAGATGGCATTGGGCATCGTAGGTCCAGCAGGAGCTGCAGCACGAGCTCGAGCCGCTGCGGCTTTCTCCACGTAGGTCTTGGAGAGCTTGAGCCTCTTCTGAACATCTTGGAAGTTCCCCGAGGCAGCCCACAACGGTTGGCGGTCAGCTCGAGTGAGCCGATCCACAGCTTGAGCACCTGCAGCTTTGGCCTGCACCAAGTCATCCTCTGGGATCGCCTCCCAGGACAAGTGCTCGGCCACCACTGGGGTCGCCCCCCAGATCATAGCCTTGACTTTGAGGGAAGCCGCATACTTCGCCGAGGAGTAGTGCAAGGCCATCTGTCCTTCTGTGGGCATATCCTTCTTCTCCTGCCAATCGCCAAGAGCAGAAAGCTCTTGGTCACTAAACTTCAAGAGTTGCCCGAAGGTGGGACTGACCCTGCGCCATGAATACGTTGTCATGGTCTCCACATTCTCCACATGCAGCCCTAGCTCAGCACGCATCGTCTGCTGGATCTCATGGATGCTCCAAGGCTTACCTTCATCACTGAAGCATAGCCCGCAACTCTTCTGCTTGGCAGGTACGAGGGTGCGGTAGAGCTCCATCAGCTCCCGGCTCCAAGGGAAGCCATTCAAGAAAGTCCCTGGGATCGCATAGTCGAATCCAGCACGATGCTGATGCTGCTTGCCGCGGCTACAACGGCAATGGAGGAAAGCTCCTGTGAGCTTAATGGGCTCTGTCCTCATCACATGGGCGTATCTCACCACGCCAAAACAGATGACCCAAGGAGCGAGGAGGGCTGACCAACGTTCATCACCGAGGTCATGGAGCTCTTTGATCCGACCCTCCAAGAGAGGGATGAGCACTGGCTCCGCCACTGGAGCCTGCCCCTTCGGGCCGGCAGCCGCTCGAGGAACAGTAGGCACCACGACGTTCCCCAGGTCCATGTCCAGCTGGGCATGCTTGTTCATCCAACTAAGGCCTGCATAGCTCGAGCTGGAGCAGAAGCACTCTGCATGAAGTGGTCCAAGTCCACAGTCTCCGGGGGTGCAGACAAACCTCGGATCTCAAGCCACTGCTTAAGTTCCAACCAGGTATTCACCACCCGGTCCATCGTAGCAGGCTCCGCAGCTCGGACCTTTTGCTGGGCAATCCTTTCACAGGCCTGCTTCCATTCGGAACGCCTGGAGTCAGTCAGGATGCCAGCCGGCTTGAAGGAGCCCATGCCGACGAACATGTTGGCAAGGTGCTGGACCCGTCGAGCCACCTTGGCATCAGCTGGCGGAGTCACAGCCACAGTGCGAGCCTTGTGTTTCAAGATGGTCTTCCTGGCTGGTCGCAGGGAACGCACTGGCAGAGGTCTCCCCTCTGCCACCTGTGCACCCGCATGCAGAAGGCCCTCGTTCACTCGAGCACGCACAGCCAACCATTCATCGGCCACATGATGTCCTGCAGAACCCACAGCATGGTCGAAGTCCACGAAGGCAAAGGCAAAGTCCTCGTCACGCGTGAACCCCTCACGCTCGCGCCACTGCCTAGCACGAGCAGCTGCGATCTGCTGAAGGGACTCTGCTGCATTCCAACCTCCATCAAGGTCACCCCCTGAGGAAGAGGAAGCAGCTTGAGCATAGTAGCCACCACCATGCGCCATGGCAAGGCAACCGGACACGGCGGCAAGGGTGCGGAGAGCAAAAACATGCTGCGAGGCATCAGAGTGGGGATGAACACACTCAAGCTTCCAAGAACCATGCTTTGGCCCGAACCCCGCAGCTCGGACAGGGGTGCCTGGGGCCACAGCACTCACAGCACATGCCAGTGCCGCACTCGAAGCATGATCTCCACGTGGGATCACCACATCCCGCACAGGACCCCGCCAGCAAAGTTTGTTCACCACCAGCTTGCGGAGCACCCAGCCAGCCCACCAAGGCTCGATGGGCTCTGTTAGCTCCAGGTCCCCACATTGGCCAGGGTCGCCCCCTGGGAGCAAGTGGGAACAAAGTCGGAGAGGTCCAGCACGCCGGGGATGGAGAACCGCCCAGAGCCCCCAGCCAAACCCTCCAGTAGGCGAAGATCTCCACGGTGTCCGCCAACCCGGGGCGGTCAGGGTGGACCAACGGTCGCAACTGCAATCCGTACATCTCCTGACGGCACACATCATCGGCCTCCAAGGGGGAGGAGTACATGGCCAGGAGAAGGAGGTCCAACTTCTCCGTGTTCCTTTGGTAATGAGCCCAAGCTTCCATCGGGTTAGCACCATGGGGCACCAGCGCACCACGAGAAGTCCACGTGCCAATCCAGGGGAACTTGAACCCACCTCTGCGGGTAGCACAGCGGTCACAGGGGAACTCACCACATGCTGCCCTACGAAGCGGAGGCAGCTCATCGAATTCCCCCAACGTGGGAGAGATCCAAGGTGCGTGGAAGATCTCCACAACACTGACCCAACACCGGAAGGCTTCCCGCAGCTTCCCAGCCTGCACCAGGGAGGCGATGTGGGTCTTGAAGTCCAACCAGGTGGCAGCATGGAGGACCTGGGCCGCAGTCGAAACGGCATGTTCGATACCTGGGCGGTCGGTAATCATATGAGGTCACCCCTCACCAACACCAACCAGTGAAGTCGCCCTTCACTACCCAGTACTCCAGGTCACCCCTGGAAAAGAGAAAATGAATGCTATTTTGGGTCAACTCCCAAGCTTGAGCCAAAATGGTGCATTCATTTAGAAGTCTTATAGATGACACATGCACACCCAAGGCCTGCCTAACTCAATGCATGCATAAGTATAACCACTATTAACATTCATTAATTTCTGCTAATCGGCATTGACTAATGACTGAGATCGCGAGTCTGCACCTGCCCTCTGTCTTCAATCTTTGGTACATGTGACGCTGGTGCCAAATGCTTTCGAGGATCCAATAGCGCCAAGATGGGCCCGCGCATGCGCGAGACGGGCATCTGCGCCAGGGTGTCATCAGGCACCCGGAAATGGGTCGTCAACTGGTCATGTGTTTGCACGTATGTATGTGTGTATGCATATTTGAATGCATGTCTATCTATGTCTATATACAATAAACATATATATATATATACATTTGCATCTATACATCATATACCTCTTTAGATTGGAATCTGACCTACACAACACCATTATGTATCTCTGGCTGAACCCTCCTGTGCTGGCAACAAAAATCATGGGAGCAACTTGCAGTTCCCTGTGCAGAACCCGGGTAACCTGGCTTGGTTTAATGCCGCTTGGTTAATATACTTGTTGATTCTATTGATTCTTTTGAAAAAAAAATGGCCGTTCAATCACCCATTGGTTGAGATAGTCCAGTCTAGTCCAGTTGGTCCTACTGCCTACCTTCCACATTGGCACCCGTGCCCACCAGCCGCAGATGTGGCAAAGCCCACAGCTGGACCTACCAAGGTGACCATCACGCATCAAGCATCGTGAACCATCACAAACCATTGGATCAACCATGACATCCACCATGATTAGTTAACCAATCGTATATCTTACTGTCTACCCAGGATTAATAAACCCCAGGTTGATTGACTGGGGGGGGGTTACCATTCTAATGGAAAACCAAGGGTTTTAGGGGATACCCCCTATTAATCAACCAGTGGTTTATTAATCCGGGGTTGACATTACTGTGAATATCAACCATCTTTACTTACTGTTGGAAGACCAACACCATCAACCTGGCTTCGCTACCACCATGCAGCGGGTTTCCAGAGCCTCTGGGCCCTACGCCGGCGGCATTGGTGAGCGGAGCGTCACCCAGCGATTTGATGGGACTGGTGGCGCAAAGTTGCCAGAGTGCAACGAAACATTTCTGCAGATCTGATACTGATCTATTGGTTGCACTAATCTATTGAATTCTACTTATCTCTCTGTTCATATGCACTTATGAAATTGTGGTTTCACATATATTGGTGTCCATTGATCTGAGTACCCCCATAGTACCCCTTCACTTGGCCTGGGAAAACACCGGGCATTTGCGGGTACTGTGTCGTTGTCTTGAACCGCCACTGTGCTTTTGAAGTTTTCACCTCAGCAGTCATAGTATCCCAACGAAGCCAGTGGTGAAAAAATATCCATGTCTGGGAAATACGCGTGTATATTCATCTTATATATCTGCATATATGAATATCGTAATATAATAGATATATACACATATTTCTACACTATATATACATTCATATCAATTTGCAGAAAAATCACCAATAGTGGATGGGGCCGTATGGGGCCTACATGTGACTGAACAACCGTCAACAAACAATGTTCTCCTGTTTGATAAGCAGTGAAGGACCTGAAAAATCCAGATTGGGGTTTGCCAGCCTTGAAGCCTGATTGGTGGCAGTTTTGGGTCCGAGGACTTGCTATGGCTAAGAAATGTGAATGTCCAGTGGTCGCAAAGGGCAGTGCCTGCTGACATCAGCTGGCAATCCAAGGTAGACATGAACAACGGCAAAAATTGTTGAAACTACCAACCAAATCACTACCATTTTACATGTGCTCAAAACCTGCTATTACATGTGTTTGGAAGTGTTTATGTTTCTTCTTTACTGTTTGTTGCTTGAGACGCTGGCCAATTGCGGATGTATCATATTAATCTTATCAACAAAACTCGAGCCAAGTCATCGCAGAATCAGAACGGCAGGACGCTCTGCCAAGCTGTTGGTGAGTGCTGTGTGAAGATGTGTGAAGTAGTGTACTGTGGCAGCGCGTTTCTTCCTGAGAGGCCGTGGCATCGGTAAGCTGTCATTTGCAACAATCCACGGCAAATGCAACGCTGCAACGTCTCACAAATCACCACTCTTTGAAGTTCTTTGCCAGGCAAGGCCAGACCACTGACCGGCCCTCAAAGTCAAAAGGACCCACAAAAAATGTATTGACTTTGTTCCGACGTCCCAGATCATGAAACAAAAAAAGTACAGCGTAGCAACCAGACCCTCAACTGATTTTCGCACGGTCTGAACAAGTGCGGGGCTGTTGAAATACATTGGCTCCAATGGAGCTACCACATTTCGCCGTGGCTTTAAGGCTGCGATTCTTTAGCTGCCCAGCCAGCTGTGGCATCTGGCGCACTTTGGCGATTCCCGGCTAAAGCTTCAGCGTGGATGGGCCAGCAATCTATCCACACCAACAGGACTACTGGAAGTGCGTCGGCAAATGCTGACATATTACATTTGTCAGTTTTGCTACCAACAATATTCGAGCTTAGGATAGCTTTATGGACTAGGCCTGGTTGCGTTGATTCGGAGGCACTTCTACCAAAGTGGAATGTTGGTCTCTCTGCAGTTTTGCACATGCCAAAGGACTATCAAATCCAGACGATTCGGTTGCGAGCCCTTGGAAATATGTTGAAATCATCGGGTCACGGTGGGGTCTCCTAGTTGTGACAGCAAACCAACCAGTTCCATCCCTGCAACCAGCGGTCTGCCCCAATGGAAGATGAGTGAAGTTGCTGGACCTCCCATCCGCTGCCATCGTGTTGGCAGGCCGACAGCTCACTAGCAATGTCCTATCACTGTACACCGCTGAAATCTACGTTAAATGAACCTGTCCCAAAACACAACACAGCTTCACCATCAAAGTGTTGTAAGATGTTTTCAAGAGTTTTCAAGCCACCTACTGTGAATTGGTTCTACTGATATTCCTATGACGGAAGGGTTTGAAACCGGCTGCCAGAAGCACTAACCCATGAACCCAGGGGGTGGTGACTGTATTGCCAAGTAAAAACACTATTCGATTTTTTGCAGCTAGCATCGATCATTCTATATGTACTTTTATTTTCGGTGCTAACCCTTGTCACTGATCATCGAGCACCTAGGATCAACTGTCATTTGCTGCCATCCGACCACCCAACCGCACTTAACCATTGATCAAAAAAAATCCGTCCACCGTCCATCCAACCCCCCAAGTGGGTTGGGTAACCCCCCCTGTGTCACGGTATGACAGAACCAGGTCACCAGTATTGGAATCCAAATCTGGCATCGTAACGCGATCTCTCGTTCTGGGTGGGGCAAGTTTTGGGAAGGAGATGGTTTTCCCTTGTAGGGCGGGCAACTTTAAGGACCTTGCGCCACGGTGTGGTTTGCTTCGTATCAACCAACTGCCCCCTACGAAGAACCCCACCGTGTATAGATTACCTATAAACAAGCCGGACAGAATATACAGACACAACCTGAGGAGCGCCAGTACACTGATGTTGTCCTGGAACAAGCGGCATATTTTCGCACATTTGGTTGCTTGCTACAGCTACCAACCAGCTACATAGTATATCAATATATCGATATTTGTGCCTCATCCACGTATTTTTCAATCATCATTCGCCAGAATTAACAGAAACAGTAATTTGATGAACCATTGTCAACGGATACCATTGCGCCAACGAACATCAAAAAACAGGTTCAGGGGTGTCTTCAATAAATCGATCCTGGGGACCGCTTCTTGGGGGTGAACCCCAAGCTGGTCAAGAGCTACGACCGGGGATGGCCCGCAGTTGCACATTCCATGATGCTGGTCATCCACTGACGACAAATGTTTTGGAGCAACTTGGAATTCTCCTAGAGAAGATATCTGCACTTTTCGTACAATTTTGTCGGCAGAAAACATGTGTGCGCGTGCACGTGTAGATGTGTGTGTGCGCGCGCACCTGCAGATGTATCAAAGTATGTATTTCTTACACATGGTATATGAAGCATAGGTATGTGTGCGCGCACTGTTTTGCGCACGAATTTGCACGAAGGTATAAATTGTTTACACATGGTGTAAAAGTATATGTCCCGGCGGGCTTTTCTCTGTCCCACAGTTTCGGCATTTTCTTTGTTTCGCTGAGGCGGCAGCGCCATTTCATCGCAGAAAAGAATGTCAAAATTTGATCAAGCTTTTGTGGGAATTCTGAAATTACCTGCATTTTGGCTTTCAAAACCATGGGACTTCGTTTTCACTTCTTCGGACACCAAGTCACAACTTGCTCAAGGCTTTAATTTCCACTCTCCGACAACACGTCCATGCTTGAGATTTCCCAACGCCATTGCGTAGACTGGACATGAGCCCAGAGAACAGCATTCGGCTTTCCATATTTCTGGGACGACAAAGAATTTGGAATCATACTTTTTTTGGCTCGCCTAAAACGAGCAACATGAACAACGTGAACAACATGAAAAAAAATAAACACCATGAACCACACGAACAACGACAACAACAACAACAACAACAACAACAACAACAACAACAACAACATGGACGACGACG
>VSDK01010628.1:186630-210743 GCA_009767595.1 Symbiodinium kawagutii | reverse complement strand
CGACAACGACAACGACAACGACAACGACAACGACAACGACAACAACAACAACAACAACAACAACTCACTGTACCTATACATGTATCTGCATGCATAAACATGCATATGCACATCTATTTGAGCGAGCGGCAAAACCTCAATTTAAAATTGTGGAATATCTCCATTGTTATCGTTTTTGGGAGTTCACTATATCGTTTCCCAGTGTTTTGTTAGGCTATCGTTTTTGGGAGTTCACTATATCGTTTCCCAGTGTTTTGTTAGGCTATCGTTTTTGGGAGTTCACTATATCATACTATATCGTTTTACAGGTCCCGGAGCCATTTCTGAAGATATTCCAGCCGAAGACTAAAGTTAACTACGGAGAGTTTAGCCTTTCTCTCATTTAGTTTCGGGAAACCAACAGATCTTGATTTGAAACCAACCTGCCATGGAGGATATCTGGCAATGGGTCAAAACCCTTTAGCCTTGGTTCCCCGATCGTTAACCATTGGTTTCCCTAAAATTGTTGGTGATTATTCCAGGCTAGTTGGTTGATTAATATTGACCCATAGCCATATATAGCTGGTATATCCCTTATATCCCCTACTATTGTTGGTTGTTATCCCCTGTTAGCAACTATTAACCATTGGTTGGTTGGTTGATTAATATTGACCCATAGCCATCTATGTCCTTCCTAGAGAAATAGCAGGCAAACAGCTCCGGTGCTTGGGCCACCTCTCACAGTCGCTGCAGGGAAATGGGCTCTTCACCTGGGGAGGCCATGCTAACCCTCAACAAGCTGCAGTTCAAGATGGATGTAACCAGCAAGAATGATGACTTGACACTGATATTTACAAATGAAAATACAGATGTAAATACAACCTATGAACATAAATCAATGGATATATATATATATATATGTATGTATGTGTGTGTTTCTCGAAAAAGGGTACCCGTAGATCATCCCATACTTGATTACTTTGGAGTCCCCTATTCTAAAAAACCACCATATGAAATAGAATAGAATGATCCACTTTTGAATCATCAATCTGAGTGGATGATAGATACAGTGGATAGAACTATAGAATTGTCCCAACTGGAAAACTATACTCTTGCTGATGAGCAGCAAGAATAGGGGTATAGCTGGAGTCGACAAGCAACAACATGATGCGATGATGAAAAAAACACATGATACGTAAGCGCCAAATTGTCAAACCTGGGATAAGCCAAAAAAAGGATCAGCAGAGTTGAATAGCCCCCTGATACAATAGGCAACATATTCGGATATCCGAAGAGCCCGATGTTCTATCAACAGCTATGTATCCGAACTGGCCAAGGCACTTCTGGTTGCCTCATCGTGGAAAACCATGGAACCCCTCAACGTTTTCAGAGGTCAGGGCGCTGCGTTTCTGTTGACAGGGTCACTGTTGGTGGAGTGCATTGCCATCAGCTGGTGCAAAGGGGGTGATTCACAATTTTCAAAAGGGAGTCCAAGGGTGTCATGTGTCCGTGCAGGATTTTGTTCACCGTATTAATATGCTGGTTGACGTTGTGATATTGCATTAATGTCAAGGAACGAAACAACATCCCTCTTGGAATTGCATCTGGTTCAACTACGGTCTATGAATCCTGGGTTCAGACTACACGCAGTGTCCTGGAAGGTTTCTCCGCTTTAAGGGTGGACGGTTGGGCAGGGTGGCTTTTCAAAACAGGGGACCCGAAAAATGCATTACATTACACTACTACAAAATGTTATTGCTGGATGATTTGGTGTGTCCCCGATTTTGAGAAACACCCATATAACCACTCATCGTGGCATAATTCGAAACTGCTAACCCGCTCAGCAGCTCATGCTTGGGACTAAGGCAGGATGTCATGGCTATCAAATGTGAGAAACTTCTGTTCCGCTTTACTTGTTGGTAAGCATGGCTATTCTACCTTTGGATCTTCGAGTCCGTCAACCAAAATGCCAAACACTCTGGCTTTCTCCTCGGTGTCAACGGCTGAATTTCATGGCATCATTATTCTCGCCAATCTACAGATTGATCAGCCTTGATTCAGCCTTGATTGGCGACTATTACATGTCCAAGGTCAACTGGTAATGTTGAATCCAGATCCCTGAGGTGCTTGCTTTTCAAGGTCCCTGGGTCATTCAGGCCGTGGCTTTGCCTGGCAGAGAAAGTTGTCAGGTTTGTCTCTGAACAAATTCAATCAGGATACATACGCACTGCCCTGTAGATCTGCCACCATAAAAGTTGTGTGGGTGTTTATTTTGATGCCAAACATAACAAAATGAATAGATGTTGCAAAATGGGCGATTACATCAGTACCGGCAAAGGGCACCAAGAGGATCATCTTGCAGAGGAAAACCTTGATCGTTTTGGCGGTACTGCCATCGAAAAACACCCCCAAATGAACAGCGGATAAAGCAAAATTCAAGCTTTGTTCAAAGGTGCGTACCAAAGGCATGAATCACCGCCTTCCAAAGGGACCTCCTGTATCCGTTTGTTCTGCACCACGGGTTTCTGAGCTTCATTTTGAGTGACCTCCTGAAGTTTCGCACCGCCAAATCGAACCCCCAAGATCAACGCTTGGTCAACCAAGGTCCAACCGGATCAGCCTGCAGGTTTCGATGTCCCTGGCTGCAGCTGCTGGGTAGTTCTCCTCCGCATACTCCGCTCCGAAGTCCTTGACAGGATCCATTTTCGACTGAGGACTTCAGATTTGCACGAGTCACCACGCTGAAGAGTCACTTGGCAAAACAAAATCACAACTACAAACGTAGGTGGTCCCAAGCATGATGGATTTTCCAGGTCAAACTCACAGAAGATCATCAAGGATCTCGCCACAAAGAATTCACTACCATAGATGTACCGCACTATTTGTTGGTTTTCATTATATGGCTATGAATCAATTTTGACCAACAATAGTGGTGGTAAAACAATGGTTAATGATCGAGGAACCAGGGGTACGGGGTTTTGACCCACAGCCATATGTTTAACACTCTTTACACCAATGGCTGTAAACCTTGCACCACAGGTAGAGTACTCTGAGATGGGAGTAGTGGTGGATGATACTTATTGATGCTTAGCCATGATGACGTTTCATGATGTTTAGGTCTACATCCAGGATATTGTTGGGACCTTCGAACTGTCGGGTGATCTATGGGTGGTGGGTCTCCCCCGGTGCTAGGGAAACCTCGACCTGGAGCCCCGGAAAAAATCCCCACAGATGAGGGATCAATCCCTGTGCTCGGACGCTGGTCCTCGCTCACAAAGCTATCCGTGTCCCAGTCTCGGGTCAGGTCAATCATCTGCAGGATTGCCTGTCGCGGCGGTCACCTGTGGTGAATCTGGGAGTTTCTCAGCCAGGACTTGGGAACCCCAAGTTATGGTCGGTTTATTGCCATCAATGGTTTTTAAACTGGATGGTAACTGGGGGCACCCCTGAGACTTGAGAAACGCCCATATTGGTCAGTAGTGTGTCGTAGGGGCTAGTAGTGGTTGATCATCAACCGCTATTGACCCCTACGAAAGAATACTGAACTGTTTTTGAACAGCGGTCGTGATGAACGATGTGTAATAATTTGCTGCCAAATGTTGGCGATGGCTGCTGTGCAGAATCTGTACATTTGATTTGTTTTCTGGAGGCATTTTGTGGGGGGGGGCATGGTGTGATTGTCAATATAGCGGCTACTGTCAACTAATGATATCAAGATTGAAGATAGGGCTGACCATAGATCATGGCACCGCCCCTCAAAATCTTCAGTGGGTCAACATCTGCTTTTTCGGGGACTGGAGCACACTCATAAGGATAGCTAGCAGCTTGAGTTGGTGAGTTGATTTGTTCTAAAAAAACATCCTTGTGTTCACGAGCAGTTTCTCTACCCGGATTGCTTACATGTACCACGAGCACAATGCTCACTTGGTATCACTAAAGGTGCAATCAGAAGCACTGGGCGAGGTGTAAAAATGCGAAGAATTTTGGGTCATGATCAACCAACAACTCAAATTTTACACATCTCAAAAGTGGTTCTTATCTGCATATCATCTACGACTGCCTGAAGCGAAATGAAATATATATATATATATATATTTATATATGTAAATAAAAATTTATGTCCATTAGAAATATGTATAAATAAAAAATGAATATATATATATATATATATTTTTACATGTAGAAAATATATGTAAGTAAATTCAAAAAATTATATATGTAAATAAATATATGTATTCATATTTATGTATTTATTTATTTATTTATTTATTTATTTATTTATTTATTACTTATTTATTGATTTATCTATTTATTTATCTATTTGTTTATTTATTTATTTATCTGTTTGTTCATTTATTTATTTATGTAAATGATAATATATGTATATGCCAATAGATATGACAATATGAATGCATATATGTTAATGTAAATTTATATCTATATATCTAAACAAAGTATGTATACATGAAAATGAAAATGTAGATGCGCAAACCAATAGGTAGATGTAAATAGATATGTTATATGTATACATGTCTGCAGATATATGTACTTATTGATTTGAACACAAATGTGTTTGCATACAACTATTCAATGCAAATATTTACATGTGTGAGTAAACATACAAATAGACATATATATGTATATATGTCAAAGAAATGTTTGTATGAATGTATGTATGCACTTGTATGAAATTAAAAAACCTGTATGTATAAATAATAAGAAAATACATATAAATGTAAATACATTTACATGTATCTGCATTTTTGAAAATGTATATTTAAAAAATAAATCTATGTATATTGGCGGCGCAAAAGGGTAGCACAAAAAATGCTAGGTACCAAACATTGACCAACAATGTGACGCTAACAATGTTAGACGCGAAACAATGCCCGACAAAACACGTAAACAAGTAAAATCCCTCCAACGCTTAGATTGGTTCCCCAGCCTTGACAAAAACTTTTTTGGTTGATTCTACAATGGCACAAAGCAATCTTTGCAATGCACAGCGGGCCCCAACACAAACCCGCGTAGGCGTAGACCAGCCACAGCTTTTTCCACATTATTACCCTATCTCGGGCCGCATAAGCGCCCCTGCTCATCTGAATTGAAATCTCAAAGCCGAAAAATGCTGATAAGCTGGGCCGCTGACACGAGAGAACGACGCGTCCACTTGACTAAATGCTTGGGCGTTCAAGACTGCAGAGCGCGACGTTGACACACCGCAATGCATTTTGAGCGAATTTATTAAGCAATTCCGCGGCTATCTATCGAGTAACAATACGCGCCACTAAGATTTACATATGTCACTTACACTTTCCTTAGCCCCGCAAGAAAATAAAAATAATCTTGCAAAGCAGCCTAGTCATTTCTCTTTATCAGTTCCTGGACTTGCCGGGCTTGATAGTCCTTGCAAAATTTGGCACCGCAAATGCGACAACTTTAAGAACAACTTTAGGATACTATAAATAATAGCCCATGCGCGCGATCCATTTTCGGAGCACAATTCTTTCGATCCATTTGTTCAATGGCTGCTTTGAAGCCAGCCGCTCTCCCAGAGTTTGTCCCACAGCACCGTATTCCAGCCCAAGGGCATCAAACTGCCGTTCAAGAAGAAGTTGATGACAGTATTGCGATCACCGCAGTCGTTCAATAAACCCCTGGATTCAACTTCCCGGCCGGCAAGTTACATGAGATGGCCCATGACCAAAACTGGAGGTAAAGCTCGCTTGTTTTCAAGAAATTGATATCTGGAGACTGTCGTGATTGTAGCTCGGAATGAATGCCCGTCCTGGACGAGAATGCTTGGATTCAAAATAATCGAAGCGGAAACCTCGCACACAAGAATCTGACCCATTTTGAACCATCTTTCGGTCACTTCGTTGAAGACTTTCAAATCTTAGAGCCAGGGCCCATCACCAGCTTCTTTGTCTACCATGGCCAAGGCTTCCACTTCCCCCCTGGCAGAAGAAACCAATGCGGGTCGCGACCCAAAGAAACCAATGCTTTTCTCCCACGAGTTTCCATTCGAGAGGGCAAGTTGGTGCTGCTAAACCGAACGGTTGCCTGAAAAGGAATGAAACATGCCAGACGCGCAATGTAAAATGAATTTAGCGAATTGGGCTTAGCGAGCACGGCTGCGATACAATCAAAGTAACCACCCGCAGCCGCAACCTCTTCGTTTGCAAATCTGACAAGAAATGCTCAGGCTGTGACAGAAGCTGCGAATACCATGCTGAAACTGGGCTGAACCTAGCACATTGCAAATCCAGAAGGACGACATTCAATAATACAATGCACACTCCTAGGCTTGAAAGCAAACGCACAGTCAGGCCGCGCCCGCTTCGGAGTTCACGCTTCGAATGGTTTTGTGTAGCAATGTTGCTGTTTAATTAATCGATATCACTTTGAAGTTCGGGTTCCCGGAGCAAATTTGTCGCGACGACAAAATTGTGACATGTATGCGGCTACATATTATTTTTGTTCCCCACCTGTCAGGTGAGGGTTGTCAGATTTTATCAGACCGCTCCTTCGTCCTTCCTTCCTTCCTCCCTTCCGCCCTTCCTCCCTTCCGCCCTTCCTCCGTCCATCCCCATCTGAGTGAGCACTGCCGGACCTCAACCGCCAATGTCCGAGCTCAGCGAGCACCGCTGGACCTTAACCGCCACTGTCCCATCTCAGTGAGCACTGCCGGACCTCAACCGCCAATGTCCGAGCTCAGAGAGCACCGCTGGACCTCAACCGCCACTGTCCGATCTCAGTGAGCACAGCTGGGCCTCAAGTGCCAATGTCCGAGCTCAGCGAACACCGCTGGACCTTAACCGCCACTGTCCCATCTCAGTGAGCACCGCTGGACTTCAACCGCGAATGTCCGATCTTAGTGTGCACCGCTGGACCTCAACCGCCAGTGCTCTGCCAGAAGTAAATGCCAGATAGAATGCGAGAAGTATATGTCAGAAAGAAACCCAGAAGATATGCCAGCCAGAAGTATATGTCAGATAGAATGCCAGAAAAAATGCCAGAAGGTATGTCAGATAGAATGCCTGTATGTGATTGTATGTGTATATGTGAGTATGTGAATGCCAGAAGATCTGCCAGAAGATATGTCAGATAGAATGCCTGTATGCGTATGCGCATGTGCATGTGCATGTGTATGTGTATGTATATGCATATGTGTACATGCGTATGTGTATGTATTGTGTACATATATGTTGATGCATCTGTGTTTGTGCATATTTATGTTCATGTGTATGAGTATGTGTATGTGCATGTGTGTGTATGTATATGTGTATGTGCATGTAGATGTGTATGTGATTATGTGCATGTGTTTGTGTATGTCTAAGTGTATGTGTACGTATATGTGCATGTGTATGTGTCTGTATGTGTATGCGTATGTCAATGTATATGTGTATGCGTATGTAAATGGATATGTGTATGTGCATCTGTATGCGCATGTGTTTGTGTACGTGTATGCATATGTGTATGTGTATGCTTATGTGTATGTATACGTGTATGAGTATCTGTATGCGTATGTGTATGTCTATGTGATTGTGTATGTATATGTGCATGTGTATGTGTATGTACATGTTTATGTGTATGTGCATGTGTATGTGTGTGTGTGTGCATGTGCATGTGCATGTGCGTGGGTATGTGTATGTATCTATGAAAGTATGTATGTGTGTATCTCTGGCGTCATGCATTTCAACAATGTATCTCTGTGATTTTCACTATATTATGTCTTTGTGGGGATCGCCCAAAGTAAAGTAATTTCTCACAATAAAACAAACACTTTTTGGGGGGCCCAATATGTCGACAACCTAGTTGCCCAATGTTGCTCATTTGGCTTGGGATTTCCCCTGAAGCTGGATTGGAACAGCTCCCAAAGCATCCCGTGCCACAAACCTCGAGGTTGAAGTCCTCGCGTGTCAGGAAACTCCCGGTTCCGCTCATGGAAAGCGCATGATTTTGGAGGGTCTATGCCACGAATTCTGCCACGGTTGATGCTGGGTTTTATATTATTCGCTTTATGGATGGTTTAAGATCATTCACAGCCATATCTGCTGGTTTTTGATGGCTTATGAGACTTAACCATGGTAAAGCATCATAATGATATGTTGATGACGAATAAATAACCATCATGAGCCTGTAATGAAGCATAAGATTTGGGGTGATGCTTTGGGAATACACCAGCGACACATCTCATCTTCGAGGAGGGTCCAAGCGCTACATGCCAGTCCACAGCAGTGACAAATTACCTAGACTTCACAGTTCTTCAAACCTTAGTCCGCTCATGAGTCCATCATGGTCCACAATCATGGCACCAAAAAGAAATCGGGAGCGGTTCTAGGACCGGTTTCACACACTGGTGTAGAGGGTACATGGCTTTCTGGACATTCAAACAGCATCCAGCGTGAAACACTCCACTGCCACTTGGACACGTCTCTAATCCTTGAGTCCGTGCGACCACAACCTGCATCCGATGTCCAGCGGACGATCAAAATTTGGCGTCACGCCGGACATCCCCGGATGTTCAATCTCCATCCGGGACATGATCTGAATCAACAAACGTTCACCCATTGCGTTGTCTGCAAAGGCACCTTGACTTAGCGCCCAAAAAAAGGCATCTAGTAGATCCATAAATAATCCTTATACAAGAACTTATTGTTTATTAAGAATCTTTTCTCCAACATTCTCCATCTTTGTTCATGTTTAGCCAGCCTTCCTCAAGGTATCCAGCGACGACCCAAGCACCCAACTGCGGCCCACCATCCTCTGCTAAGGGGTTGGGAGAGTACTCCCCGTTGCTCAGGGACTGCATGAAGCCTGGAGTTGCGTCGGGCCGGAGAATTCAAATGCTCAGCATATTAAGTGGTGTGGCTGCCAAAAGGCTGATGTAATACCCAACGGCTCAACTTCCCGGGGAATTTGAGTCTTACTGGCTCCCCCTTTTGTTGACACTAACTTTATCGTCAAGAAACACAATCGATCAGCTTTTTCTAGAGCGGATATGCTGAAAAAGCGGTGATCAGATTTCGTAGTTGACAAACACACATCATGTCTGCTTGCCAAACATGTAGCAGTCCCATGCACTTCCCACAGGGTTGGAAAACCTGTGGCTGAACCTCTACTGGCACCGGATCGGGTTCCCAGCCATGAAACATGGTATGGTCAATAATCGTTGTTGACTATTTCTGGCTCTCGTGCCCTATAATCAACCAGCTTATCAACAATACTCATCATTGGCTGCTCTGGCATAGTCCTTTGACCATGACCAACATTTACAGAAATTGATCAGTTGGATTATCACCTGTTTACCTGCTCCATAGCTGTTGTGATTTACCGTCAAATATTAAGGGGTTTTTAAAATGTGAATCTAAATGGGTCTTTCCCAAAATTGAAGTACCCCCTAATCCTCCCATATTAATCATGGTTTACTAGTAAACAGTATACTATATATCATATACCATCCAATTTTGGGGTTCCCAATTTTCAGGAACCCATAGGTCATAAACCATGCGCCATACCAATGGATCCATTTTTTTCCGGTAAATTCTGGGCATCCTCGTTGAGTAGGGGTGATCATCATCCCTCGCTCGCTCCTCCTGTCAATTCTTGGCATAATGAACCACTGTTAAGTCAACAGGTAACTAGTTCGTAACTAACCAGTATCAATCACTTAATAATCTCTTGATTAGTTGATAGTCTTAGGATAGTATTCATGTACTGAACGTGAACTATGATATCATCGCAAATGATGAATCATTAGCCACTACTCATTATTAACCGCTATTAACCCTTGGCAAACTCCTATGATCTTCAATTCGCAATGATGTAATCGCTATCCCACGACTGGGTCTATCGAATCAAGCGCCAGTTGCAATACCCATGCCAACTGAAGCTGGCTCATCCACCAAATTCACCACGGCCCAAACAATAACCACTATTCGTTCCAAAGAATCGTTAAGCATTATCAACTGTCAACAAATCAAGAATTGTTAGCCGATTGTATGCATTGTCATTAGACACCACCATCATAATCCGTTACAAATCATTTTTAATCATAGTCTATCTTTCCTTGACCAGTGATTAGATCACAAACTAACAATAAAGTATTAACCATCAAGCATGATCATGAGTAACCACTAGTCATTGTGGTCATGAAGATTCACATGGTGATTTCTCAAAATGCGTCTGCCCCAAAATCATCCGATATTAGTCATCATAATAAAATCTTCCCAATCATAAGAAACCACCCAATTCACATGGCTGTGGGTCAGTTCACCCCGTACCCCTGGTTCCCCTACTATTAACCATTGTTTTCCCTATTGTTGTTGGAGATTATCCCCTATTAGTTGGTTGATTAATATTGACCCATAACGACCACATAATTGGTTGGTTATTGTCCCCCATGAAATTGCTTGGTTAATATTGACCCATAGCCATATATGGTGATTTCTCGAAATAGGGGTACCCCCAAGTCATCCTTTAATAGTCATTTGTCAGTAATAAACCAACCATTCTTTGGGTACCCCTATATTGAGAAACACCCATATATTATCACCATTATCTATCGTTCGCCATCGCTATCCATCGCTGCTGAGCAGCGCCGCGGCGCCTGTTCGATCGTCAGCCATCATGGCCAGCTTCTCGACAGCGCGGTAGCGCAGATCCTGCAGCGGTGGGAACCAGGCAGAACGTTGCACAACGTGAGCCACGGGGCCCTTGGCAACTCATGGTTCTTGATGGTTGGTACATGTTAAGCAATGGTTGATGATGATGATGATGATGATGATGATGATGATGATGATGATGATGATAATGATGCTGGCGATCATATTGATGATGATGATCATCATATTGATGATAATGATGCTGGCGATCATATTGATGATATTGATGATATTGATCATATTGATCATATTGATGATATTGATGATATTGATGATATTGATGATATTGATGATATTGATGATTAGAGATGGTTGATCATGTTGAAAATGGATAAAAATGCTTGGTGAGCTGGTTGACACTTGAGGATAGTAGGTAACACTATGCAGCAGTCACCAATGATATCGGCCAATGGTATCGATGCCTCCCAGGCCTTGAGGGCCATGAAAAGTTGGTGCCATCGGCAATTCCAATTGCCCAAGATGCAACGGGTCAGGTGGCCATGGGTCAAGCAGTTGACCACCCAGTAATGGGGGATAGTCACCAACCAACAATAAGGAAAACAATGGTTAATGATAGGGGAACCAGGGGGACTAAGGGTTTTGACTCACTGCCAGGTGGCATTTCTAGTTTTCCGCTGAAAGGCACGGTTCAGAAGGTAAATTTGAATTCGCGGCACGCGGAACGGGGACCTTGCCCCAACTGTCTCCGTCTTGGAGCCAGTCTTCGGCAGGGCATAGCCACTCTGGCACAGCCCTGCAAAATCCTGCAAGTCTAAGATATTCAAATAGCAAAGGCTAAATCAAAGGCAGAAAATTTGTGCTAAAGTGTGTCAGTCTCACTCCTCTTAGCCCTGTGTCTTACTAATTATGTCCTACTGGGCTTCAAATTCCTTGGCGAAATGTTTGAGGCGAAGATGAACCAAGTGCATCAAGCCTTCACCTCGAGAGATCCTCCAGGCATCTGCTCCTAGTGCTTCCTGGATGGCAGCTTTGGATGTTGGAGGCATCGTGGTCTGCATCACCGTCCGTGGCTCATCCTTCGGGCACTCGCTGTTCTGTGCGAAGTCAACAAACATCCCACAGACAAAGGGCTCAGACGAATCCACGAGATCCGTAGTGAAGTCACGAAAGGACACCGTGCCATCCATGGACATCAAAGAGAAGTCGGAAAGCCAAAATGCTTTAAAAACCACCTGAAAGGACAGGTCGAACAAATGACGACTGTCTCCTGGCCAAACCGAAGCCAAACCATCGATCTCGTTGACAGTGGCCACCTCCACTCGACCCCCGTCTTTGCACAGAACCCGAAGCGCTGGGAGCCCTTCTCGTTCTTCTGGACCTTCAAAGAGGATTTCCAGTCGTTGCTTGGACCACCCCAAGAGGTCTCGCTCCTCCCAATTCTGCCCAGAACGGACCTTGAGCCGCCGGTCAAAGCTCAGTCCATCTTTCTGTGAGAAAGACCTTGGAGCGCAGATGCCGGCCGTCATCTCCACGTCCTTTTTCATAGAGCGAGAAGACTCGTCCGGGTTCTCAGGCACTGCATAACAGTCACCTTCATCAGGCAACTTCCAGCTACGCTTTGAACAAAGTCTCTTGTGAAATTGCCAATCTCCCTTCTGACAGCTGTGATCACAGTAGCTGACTGCACGACATTGGCTGCATCTCTGCAGTCGTTGCAAAAGCTTTCCGCATCCTGCGCAGTTGGCCGGTGTTACCGACATCAGCTGGTCCTCTTCCCATTTGTCTTTGGAGTACACAAACCAAGGCCCCGGAATGGCTTTGGGATCACTTCGCAGGTGATTTTCCACTGAAGGCTCTGCGTAAGCTTCACCCAAAGGTCGGCCATCCGGATACCTGGAGATCATCCACTTTTTGTCATCTGTGAACTTCAACCACCTGGTTCCATCATTCTTCTTCAGCCTTGGGCAACCGTTCAAGGTTCCATCCTGAAGATAGACTCCATTCACTGCCTCTTTGTTCGAGCCCTTCCGACCACATACGGCCACAGAAAGTCCTACCTCCTCCTCCTCGGCATCCTTCAGCAGTCGGTCGAAGCGGGAGTAATCCACGTTGGGCTTCACAGGCCGCGAGACCAGCAACGATGGCTTCGCAGCGCCTGGATCCACCGGGAGGTCGTTGATGGCTCGAAGTCGCCGACACACCGAACGCCAAAAGGTGCGCAGAGCACCCATCCAGCAGGTCATGGCGCTGGCTGCAGCCCAGCCTGGGGAGGCACTGGAGCAATGAGGCTTTTCTACTGAAAGGATAGTACTGCAATAAGGTACATTCGAAAACACAAGTTTCACAGATTGATTATGGAGTGCTGGCGTCTTATCCATCACACCAGGCCAGTCAACAAAGCCGCCAGCAACATGTCTTGTGAAGCAACATGTGGCGGTTCGGGTCTGTCTTTGTTGGGTAGTGCAGCTACATACAGTAGCTACCCCATTCGGCGGGCATTTGGTATTGAACCATACCCATGTTCCACCATATTTCAACCCTCCTATTCACAAAGTCTGTCTCATGTGGTCATCGTATTCACACTGCTGCGCCTATGCTGAGCAATAAATGCCACAGAAATGCACTGGATGTTATTGAAAGTTTAAGTCATTTCATGTCAGTTCACATTTTGCACAGCCCTATAGCCGTCCCAAAACGTTCACAACTGCGATCTCCAAACCCCAGTGCACCCCAACTGCCCAACCCGTCCAGTCGCTGTTCGCACAGGAAGTACAATGCGCAGTCCGTGAAGCTGTTGCCTAACGGTCTCCGGTTGCAATGAAACCCGAGGTCTTATCATGGATTCTAATCCCATACCTTGGAGGTTGATACGCATAGCTCATGGATCCTGATGGATCCTCATGGTTTATGAAAGCTTCAGAAGTAGGCGGCTTGAAGCGTACCTTGCTGGGATAAGCCAACTGCTACCTGACCAGGGTAATAACCAACTAAGTGAGGATGAGCCGTCAAGTATTCGATCCATTCATGTAGGCAAAGTGAGTTTATGTTGCAGAATCCTCGCCAATCCTCGCCAACGACGCGGCGGGGGTTCCGATTGCTCCAGTTGTAGCCGTCCAAGAGCCCAGAAATACCATGAACATCGACTGAACTCCCCCCAGGAAATACGGAGCATGAGCAGAATCACATCAACAGTCAAACGGAAACGTCAGGACAAAATACGGCTGTCCCATCATATGTTCCTTGGAAGGGTTGGTTGTTATGCTGTGAATGTGGTACATGGTACAACGCACATAACCCACCCGCAGCACTGGCGAAGCGGACAGTTCTTCCGCAGCAGGTCGTAGCTGCCCAGTTGGAAGTGATCCTCGTGACTCGACAGCTGGTTTCGAGGCGCTTGGGTGCTTGGGGGGAACCCATGGAAGTTCCCCATCGCACCATAGGCAACAGATTTGTTCATCGGTAGATGTTCTAATCGAAAAGACTTCCAGCTACTGGCAAGTATCCAACATAACGACCATGAAAAGAACGGCTCGTTGTTTTTTTGCCGATTGAACCGACATTGCGGAGCCAGTCTCTCTCTCTCTCTCTCTCTGCTGTCGTTGAATCCCACACCTCTAATTTGTTCAGTTGCTAGTTACTATAGTAGTTAATCCTAGTTAGATAAGCTATCTCTGCTTGATGGTTCATTTGCTCGGTAACTTCCAAAAACGATCTCGGAAACATTCACTGCAGAAACTACCTGAGGAGATCAGTGGTTGGAACACCAACATTCAAAATTGTTTGATTGATGATTATGGTTAATAGTGATGCTTGATAGTTGATCATTGTGATTACTAGTGATGGTTTAAACTTGGAACTATCGGCCAGTTGATGGTAGTTAATGATGGTTGATAGTGGCTACTGGTTGCTGATGGTTGATTGTTGGTGCATCTTCATGATGGCTGATCATGGTGAACAGCTGATCGTGGTGAATCATGGCGAATCGTCGTTGGAGATGGCTCATGATGCTTGGTCATGGCCAATAATGCCGAATAAGGGCGAAAAAATCATTACTGTAACTCATTCAATTTTCTTGAGCTCGTTTAAGATTGGATGAATTGGGGGTACCCCTATGACTTTCGAAACCACCAATGATGGTCGAAAAAACCAGTCCCACCACGAAGCTGGCAACAACAGGGAGCTGCCAAGGATAGCCGGTGGCTAGTGGATGCGGGACGCTGGGCTCCGCGGCGCTAAGGAAAGACAGCATCTCAGCACCAGTACTGGCGACGCGAGCGGAGAAAAAAATCCATGGGGACCATGAACTCATCATTACTGTAATCAATCATGGTTCCAACTAAATACCATCATATTTCAACCAAAATCAATCATGGTTCCAAGAAACTCAGTTGTTTCAACGAAAAATCAACAAATCAGCCGTTGCTTTAAAAAAATCCCTTTTCAAGAAAATCAGGAACCAGTAGCCAATGATTAATCAAACATTGATGGCTGAAAACTTTGCAACCATGATGTATCCTGAGCCTTCAAGTGTTTATGTTTACCCATCAATGATGGTATTGAAGGTAATCAACAAAAGTGATGATATCACGGCCTTGATGGAACCCTTGACAATATAGATCAAGCACAAACACGGCACAGCAGCAGTAACTCCACAGCAGTAGAACAAGCAAGAATTGATAGTCGTGGATGTGCTGATGTGGGCAACAAAAAAAGTGTGTACCCCGTACATCATCCTACCCCTGTTTCAGATTTGGCCCTTGATGATCGATGATGGATAATGATACTTCAGAACCAACAATAGGGATCTACCAACTACATTTAATCTGTGATAATTGGTGGTTGAGCCACCCAAAGTCATCTACTGGTTGAATAGCTGACCAGTGACCCGAAGGCCATCTGCCATACCGCTAGGAAATGACCATGTCTGGTAGGCAAAACATCTACATGGTAAATTGTCTATTTCCTTTTACCATTTTGTTAACAATGATGACAATGTCTGTTTCTATTACTATGTCAGATTGGCCCAGGCTACAAAAAAGCCCCATCCCTTTTACTTGGATGGTGCCATGCGACAACACCAGGATGGCGGAGGCGAATGCTTGGCAACAGCCCCGCCACAATGGTACCCTTTCGCCAAATCATGGCCCTTAACAGAGGCACAACGGGGAAGCAGCAATCAGACCTGTCGAGCATCGTAAGCTACTGGTGGTTGATGTTAAGATCAATTAAGAATAATTGCTTCGTTCCTTAACAGCAACTATTACTATCAGTTGCTTACTATACTATTCATCAGCGTAGTGATACTTCATAGCAAGCTACTGAATGGTGGGTCATTACTAGCTGGCGGCCACAACTGAGTCTAAACGCCAAGTGCTAGCCCTAGTGGTGATCCAAAAACCTCGAAACGGTCTTCAGGAGCCATGCAATGGAAGAATTGCCGTACCAGCACTGGGGGGCTTCCGGAGAAGAAACCTCTGGAGGAAAAACCCAGAAAACGAAAATGTGTCCAGGATCAGCACTCTGAAAAGCACTCCTTGCACAGTGTCCAAAAATGACCTGAAAAACAATAGCTCGATGGTGTTCTTTTCCAGGGTAGCTCCAGGACGCTTGGGTCACCATACCCTTTAATCGAAATCCAGGATTAACAAACTCCTGCTTAATGGATGTTTATGGGAGGTACCTCAGAAAAGAAATGAGTTCTCCTTCTAAACCTCTGTTCCTATCCATAAAATGTCATAAACCACTTTGGGCTACAGTAATCTGTTCGTATCTTCCTACATTTCATAAGCCTACACAGTGATTCTGAGATATCCCGCAGTCAAAATGTCAACATGGTCAGCTGTGAAGCCTTTTTATCTGAATGCTAAATCGAAAGGAACCCGTTCAGCTTGGGAATCATCTTCCTCCAAATGAAGGCCTTGCAGAGCCAGCTGGAGTTGAAAGGCCCTGGTGAGCTAGGGGCTGGGTCCACCAACCAACAAATGGTGTGTTTCTCAAGTCACAGGGGTACCCGCAGTTATCATCCAGTAGTAACCATTTATAGCAACAAACTTTGCGGGTACCCCTATTTTGAGAAACCACCAAATGCGGAAGTGAATCACCCAACAAAGACGAGACGCTGGTCATTTGAGGGATCTGAACAGCTGGGGTACGGGGTTTCGACTCACAACCAAACAGTGCCACCTGCTGAAGATGAGCGGCGATACTGAATGGCTTGGTCACCAATGATGAGGAATCTGCGATGCCCTTTGGAATGTGGTTGGTTAGGCAATTAAGTGCCTGACAAATCATATGAATTCAACCAACAAGCAGTTGGATTGATCCATGACTTCATGTCCTGCCTGATCTCGCTAGCAAATCTTTGGCGATGATGAAATCCTGTTGCACGGCAAAGGACCGACATCGACAATCATCAACCGTCATTGATCGTCATCAAGTGCTAATCATCGGTGTTCATCATCATCATCATCATCATCATCATCATCATCATCATCATCATCATCATCATCATCATCATCGTCGTAGTGCTGATTGGTCACACGACACGTACATGTATACAGAATCTATGGCTCTCCGCCACAAACACAAATACACTAGTATGCATGTGCAAATATATGTAAGCATACACATGCGTACATGGTATGCGCTGTGTATGCAATGATAAAATAACGGTAGTAGATATATAAACATCAATAAATCTAGTCACGTATCATAACAAGAAAGATCATGAAGGGGAATTATGTATGTGTCTCTACAAATATAAATATATGTATGTACGTACGTATGTATGTATGCATGTATGTTTGTATGTTTGTATGTTTGTATGTATGTTTGTATGTTTGTATGTTTGTATGTTTGTATGTTTGTATGTTGGGATGGATGGATGGATGGATGGATGGATGGATGGATGGATGGATGGATGGATGGATGGATGGATGGATGGATGGATGGATGGATGGATTGATGGATGGATGGATGCATGCATGCATGCATGCATGCATGCATGCATGTATGGATGGATGGATGGATGCATGTATGTATGTATGTACGTATGTATACACAAGAAATATTACATGTGTGTTGAAATCATATCAGAATCAGCGTTAATCCTAGGGCCACATCTGTTCCGAACTGCTGTGCACTTAGCGGGCACCTCCTCATCCATCACATCGCCCAAGTGCTCTTGGATGATGCCAGTGACACCTTGAGCGTTCCCATGGCCCTTGGAAACATCTGCCACCAAACTTACCAACTGCCACCGTCCAGGGGTCCTTTTGTTGCAGCTTAGGTTGTGAAGGAAAGGCCTTCTGTTGTAAGGACACGGGTGAGTTGAAACTTGCACAGGTTCTTGCATCCAATATTTCTTCAAGAAACAGTGAACAAGTCGATGTGGCGGACAGGACCGTGTCTATGTCCATGCAGGAACCAACCAGCCATGAAGCTTCCCAGCAAGGTGGCAGGCTTTCAGCGTTCACTGGTAGCAATCCACAAGAACCAACGACTAGCCAAGCAGCTGGAAATAGTTTGGCCTACATCTGTCTATAGCTTGCATCAAGAGGTATAAGTGATATCAACTTAAAGTTGATCAACAGTAGTAGCTATTGATCAATAGTACTACTGATCTACTTGAAGTTATACCTACTGACCGGTAGTTGTATCAACATCACCACTGCTAGCCTCACTTGCAGGGCTGCACAGGCACCTGGTACAGCCCTGAACTCGGCGGGTGCGGCCAGGCCTGAGATTTTCCTCTCGACAATGTGCTGTTGGATTTCACCGATGCCGCGCGGCATCTGCCAGGGCCTCTTCTTGCGAATGCCAACCTGCCACGCGCACCCCATGAAAAATGGGGGGTGACTGGGAATATGTGATGGCGAGAAATGGGTAAGAATGTTGAATGGCTTTGATGTAAATAAGGGTTATCTGTCGATATCGATCCCACGGATTGCTGACAATAAGTAGGTGCTTGATCCTTGCATTCCCTTTCTTGGTGACAAATCAACTTGCTGGCACACGCCATCAAACAAAGTAGTTGCAACCAATAACCAATTGACTTCCAGTAAGGAAAGACCGATCTCAGATGGTTGGCGAAGTACTAAAAAGGACAATCTTGTATCGATATATCAAACATGCAACAGGCGTGCTGCGCACCCTGCCGCTGGTTTAACGAACCGAAATGTACTCTTTGAGCAGATGGCAGCAGATGTAAGTTGTGACGTGCCAAAAGCATCAGCCATCTGCCTCAAACAGAAAGGCCCCCATCTCCAAGGCATGAAAACCTGGATGCTGCCATTCTTTCTGCAACTTTCCTGCACGCCAGCTGAGACCATGACAGTTTTGACTGTCTCTGCTTGGTCTTCTCTGTCTTTCGCAGAAGTGCAACACATAAAGAGGACCGAAATCACGGAATTGGTGCGAACCGAAGGGATTAGATATGCTATAACTGTTTAGAGGAACCTTCGAACAATCACTGCCTCCCTCATTTGATAAGAACAGCTGCTGGACGTTGAAGAGTAGTGAAGTTTCAGCAAGCCATTTGAATCCATTTGATGATGAAACTAGGTGAGTCCGCTAGATGATGAGTCTCACTGATTGCCAGGTGAGTCCCGAGCTTCGAAGCCATGTGAGTCTCACTGGCAGCTGGTCCGCCTTCCGAGCTCCGCAGCTCCAACTTGGCGATGCCGGGGAAGGATCCTCCCAGGTTTCTCAGGATGGCACAGCAGTAGGCTTCGCTGGGCGCGAACCACTCCTGGCTGTCCACCTGGCAGCTCCCAACAGTTCCAGGGCCTGGGCCCTGCAATGTGCTGGGTATGTTGGTGATGTATACAGGTCTGTGTTTGTGTGTCTAGGTATGTACGGATCTATAAATCTAGACGGTGTATATGCGTGGCGAGCTGTTTGCATTGATGTATGTATGCAGGTGTCTTGGTATGTTGTTATGCGCATATCTATGTGTATCTATGTATGCATACATATGTCAACCCAAAATGATGGACACAACAAAAAATGGCTGAAATCACCAGCAAGGTGCGCTAGAGATCCCCTTCTGAGGCAACCTGGCAGCAAGGGGAATCGACCCACCGTCTATCCGCTGTGGTACCCGGCTCTCCGTCGAATCACCGGCTATTCTGGCTGGCAAGTCAGCTTAAAGAAACTGCATATTTTCTAATACCAGGCTTAAAGTGGCCGGGGGTAAATACATTAGTTGCACTTGCCAACAACCCCAGTGATATGACCAGAAAATCGACCACATGTATCCCAAGTCTTGGGATGATCAGCGCCCGAGTTCTACCAGATGAGTGACCTCACATCCACCACCCGAACCCCGGAGATCACCAAGGAGACCCCCAGAGTTCAACATGACTCCAGCTGCCGCGGGGCCGCCTTCACATAGGCCATCACCGGAAGCGAGTGCCAGCTTTTGTCTCCTGGATGGCCACACGTAGCACACCCCCAAACTGTACTCATAGGATGAGGGTAACTGGCAGTTTATATAAGATAAGCATTGTGTCCCACTCAATTACTTTCGTGTCTCCAATCAAAAATACCTACGTCAAAGACAAACATATTTGCATGAGGCAGGTTTCGATAACAAGGTCCTAACTTCGGGAGGCCAAAACTCTTCCAAAATCTCAGAATGTTCTATCAATGATATTCTCCTTTGGGTCGTGAATTCAATGGACACATCAAGGAATCGGTGCTTGCCAGAAGCTCTTCGTGCTCGAGGGTGCCCCAACTCTTCAATAAGCACCTAGGAACCTACCAGAACTTGACTAAGGACACGGCCAAAGGGCCAGTCCCAGTTTAGCGATACCAACTGAAATCTCTTGATTCATAATCAACAACAGGACTTTGGAGTGTCAAGGTGGATTAATTAATATGTTTAATCATTCTTGGTAAGCGTGTAGATAATAGTATAGAGCAATAGAGAGAGAGAGAGACATATTCCAGATTGGTTCAATTCTTGTTACTTAAGACTTGTCTTCTCTCATCCGTGCTTTCCCCAAGAAAGGAACGATAACAATTATATGGGGGCAATCTGATCCACCTGGGTCAGCTTGGAACCTGCCACGAGACAAGTGGCTAGGTTAAGCCAACCAAACCCCCTGCTGATGTGAAGCAAACGCTTGCTATAATGGGCATTGGCCCGGATTTTTTCATGCCAATCCTGATTGATTACTATCATTGCTGCTAGCTGCTATAGAAACAATTCTTCACCATTGCTAACCACTGTTTGATTTATGCTTCTACATTTGATAGTCCCATATAGCGTGGTCCCAAGGTACACTGCAACTACCCGCAATCTTCCAATTGGATCCAATTGATTCATTGAGTAACCGTTCGCTTCCGGTCACGTCAACGGCTCGTCGGGATTTAGCCATCCAGTCTGTCATCTTGAGTGAGCTGTGTCTCTTATCTTTTGGCCCTGAAAATTCATCTTTTTAGCTTCTTGGCCAAAGATATGTGTCCATAAATTGCCATTCAAAAAATGGCAGCTTTCTCAGAGGCTTTGGGTACGCCCACAGCTATGGACCAGTGCCCCCGTGCCACCGAGGAGCGATAGACTTCAGAGTCGAAGTGCCGTTGCTGGTAAATGCGTGGAACGCCTGCGTGGTGACAGCACCCCTTCCGTGGTGATGTCATCCCGAAAGGAGATCAAATGCTTGATATGTGGCCATGGGTCAACATCAATCAACCAAAAACTGTGGGATAATCACCAACAATGTCATAGGGAAACAATGGTTAATGATGGGGAACCAGGGGGACTAAGGGTTTTGACCCACAGCCATGTGTTGGAAACGTAGGAGGTCATCGAATGTTAGGAGTGTCATTACTCCGTCAGGCAATGGCAATCCACAATGGTCACCATCCAGAAACTCGACAGTGGGTGGATGATTCACATCAAATGATTGATCTTACCACCGGTTGATACCCAACTACCGTGGCCAATGATGCTTCATGATTATCCATAATGGCTAACAATAAAATAGACGTTAACTTTTGATAGCTTCCTTGCCTGATGGCTACTAATAATGGCTAACGATGTCTGCATCACGTCCCCACCTCAACCCCAATTGTTTCAACAACATTGCAGTGATTTTCAGGCCATTGAAATCCATTGAAGATGGCTTGGGCAGAAGATGGGTTGAGTATGGTTGAGTTATGTTGACTCCTGATCCCAGCGGGTAGGGCGCTCAAGCGGCTTGGCGCCTTCATAGGAATCCAGCATCTCAATCTGCTCATCACTGAGAAACACCACGGTGCCCAACGCCACGCTTTTCTCTTCGGGAATGAGCCTCTCAGCTGGGAGCCAGGCACTGCGGTTGATCATGGATGCAGGAAGGAACAGCCCACAAATAACAGGGAACGACTTGTGGAACTAGGAACTATCAACAAACAGAGGATTACAAGTCTTCCTAAGCCATGGCAGGCAATGATAGCTCAGGCCACGGTCACCGAAGGTTCATGGTTTATGGCTTCAAGCTGAAGCCGCAGATTGAGCTGCTACAAATATGATGACTTGTGTCCTGGAGCTGGTACAATCTATAAACCGTACTATGTGTAGGGAGCATTTGGAGGCTTGTCCATCAGCCCATGCCATGGTTCATATCTCCTTCAAAAATGCTGCTCCCACGATCCAAACTTTCAGCGCTTTGGAAAGCAAGGAGGGTCTACTTCATCCACCTCCACTCTGGGGTACTTCATGCTGTGAAAATACTACCCCTGAAGGGTTTGACCCATACTGATTTTACCACAGCATGTTTAGGGTGTCCTCCGATGCAGCCTGATCAAGGACCAAAGGGACGTGGCGAGATGATTCACATTTCGAGGTGAGCCATGCGAAACCAATGCAGCACAAAAAACAAAGAAACTGCTTCCTCCAGCATTTACTTCCTCAGATTTGAAGGCGTCCAACTTCTTGAGCTGAACCCCTGGTTGCATCGGATAGTTTGGCAGCACTCAATATGGTCCCTTAGTTTTTCACATGACAAATAGGGCTCCGCCCTTGGCTTGTGTGCAGCTATCCATTTTGTATAGCTATTTGACGACTCGGTGTTGGTCACATCACCATCACTGGGTGCTGGCTATCAAGTACCCCAATCAACTAGCTGGTTTGGGATTGCACCACCCAACAAAAGTGCTTGATGCAAATGTTTATTTATCTATTCATGCAAACCCTAAGCCTAAAAGCGTCTTAACGGTGATGTTGATACCATCGTAATTACTAGCTTACATTAAACACACGTCCTAATACCCTCTACTGACTGTAAGGGGACCTCCACCACATACCTCCAACCAATGCTGGGGGATGCTGGGGGATGCTCCCGGCGTCTTGCCGTGGCCAACTGCTAGTCATTACTGGCGTGGATGAACTGCCAAGCCTGGCAGCAACCTTACCTGCCAGGACCAGTTGGGTCATTCCAAACCAGGGGCAGCAACCCAGTCACCACCATGGACCCGATTTATCCAGCAAAAAATCGTCATGTGCAAAAATAACTGGTGAGTAGTCTTATGCGCATCACTTTTATGCTTAGCATACATGCTTCATGACTCGTTAATGATGGTAAAACTCAAACACTTAGACAGACTTGGAAAGACTTAGAAAGACTTAGACACTCAAGTGTTGATTGATGAACCATGATTAACCATGAACCACCATTGACCATCATTAAGCATGTTAATGAACCATCATCAACCATGAACCACCATTGCTATATGCTTTATGATGGCTCATGGCAGATGATTGCCTACCAGGCTACCATCGTTGCCCAAGCTTCGATCCAAGCCACGTGGCAGTGCCCACACGAGGCCGGTCACCACACGCCCAACTGCGGTTTGGCCCGCCTCGGTGGCGCCATGGCCGCGGACTGCGGGTTCAGCTGTTTCAGAGTGGTGGATGAACCTGGGGACCTGGTTAGTATTTACTTACAAGTAGTATGATTAGCAACTATTGAATAATGATGAATAATGGTGAGTAATCACTGATGGACATGTAATATAGTAATCAATACTGGTTAATTAATAACTCTAGTAATAATGGGCTAACCAGTCAATAATCATGATTAATGAGTGAATCTGGTTGGCTGGTCTTCAATTTATAAGCTGGTTAGACATGATTCATGGCCAGCAAACATTGAATGGTAGTGCTTGATATGGGTTGACAAGACTTTCTGAACTCAGCGATCGATCGGCCTCGGTGGCCCAGCAACGGATAGGCGCGTTGAAATCCTAAGCTTCTATGAACTTACAGAGGTGAAGGGCAATCCAACGTATTATGATCTGATCTTGGGCATCATGTAGCGGGTTGGTTGCTGGAAAAACTTGCAGGGAAAGCCTTGCTTTTACCACCAATTCTGAGAGTTTCCCGCAGATTTTCCTGTCAACCATTTCTGGGAGCGACCTCCAAACAATACCAAAGGAGGACTACAGTGAGATTTGACTACGTACTCATCGCTCCAAAATGCCTTTGAAAACCAGCAGCAGCCGCAGCAGCAGCAGCCGCAG
>VSDK01010628.1:167794-182912 GCA_009767595.1 Symbiodinium kawagutii | reverse complement strand
TGGTGATGGCGATGGCGATGGTGATGGTGATGATGATGATGATGATGATGATGATGATGATGATGATGATGATGATGATGATGATGATGATGGTGATGGTGATGATGACGACGACGACAGTCAACGGTCCTATGGGACAACTGTCATTGAACTCTGTTTTGCAAACGGTCTTGTCCACCCTTCACTGCTCGGATCCCCTGCGATGGACATACAATTCAAAATCCCTTGTCATTGGTTTAAGACAGGCCACTTTGTGACCCTGGTACAAGTGGCAACATTGTTAACATACTTCTCAAGGCCACAGAACTTTTGAGCAGCCATCCCCTTTCACATTCCAAGTCAATTGTCTATTTACAAATGTTGGGAGTAAACAAGAAACATCAGCAAAGTTATGTAAAGTCAATACTACACTTCGAACATTGACTACGCACAGTATTATAGTTCACCAACTGCTTGTGTTGAAGTCGTGGCCCCCGCCTTAAGCCAGCTAGAGGAGAAACAGCCAGTTCTACTGCTACACCTTGGCCGTCGGCAGTTGGTGAACGGGTCTACCCTTTGGGAAACTCATGGAAACTAACCATTTCCAACTTAACAAGAACAATTTTCAAATTGAAGTCATGGGTGCGAGTATATCACCATTTTCAAACTGACCCATTTTCCAGGAGTAATGGTACTATATGACCATATTCAAGTTAACCAAATTGGGTACCCTGCCAGGTTGCCTGGCAGTAAAATCCACCATATTTAGTGCCACCATTTATGGGGTGGTTTACCTTTTCGCAATTTTCAAGAGGTAAACCACCCATCAATGGTGGATTTTCCACGCAAGCAGTTTGGTTTACTAGGGAGTAATGATGACCAATGAGAATAGGATGGCAAAATGGTCTGGTGGATGCAAGATTCCGTCCAGGGAAAATTCAAAGCCAAGGAGTAGCAATTTTGGCACGCGAAGATGTTCAGGACACATCCAAGTCTGGTGGTCAGCTATCTGCCAAGGCCAATTTTCTGAGATTCCAGCGACCATCCCAAAAAATGAGGCTGCTAGCCACACTCGCACATTCACCAACGTAGCTTTTCGAGTCATGGCTACCTGTGACTTTTACCTGTGTCAAAGTCTAGTGGTCATCCCGACCCCTGGTAGAGATTGTTTGGCATACGAACTCCTATTCAATGAAGCATGACTTCCTTGATCCAAAATAGTCATTTTAAGCGATAAGTCATTACCGGCATGCGCGACCCCGAAGAACTGCTTGGTTCAGAGTGATGTTCTGGTGTGTTCCACACCTAGAAATCATCCAAAATCAGTTGGTGAACCAAAGTTACACAGTGGAATGTCCCAAGATGTCCCAAGGACATCCGATGTTATTCCTAGTGACTATTTTTTTTGCAACATCCCCAGTATATCCCTAGTTACTACCCCTAGTTATTCCTAGTTGATATCCCTAGAACACCCCCAGAAGATCCTGGTTCACTGCTCCTACTGTCATCTGCAGCAACCGCTGTGCTCCACCAAGTGGCTACCGTCACTGTGCCAAGTCCGCACGGGACTTGATTTCTGAGGCCGGCGTCTAACAGGCGACTCGCCTGTGAAAGCTGAGCGACTCGTGGTGACGACTGTGATAGCTGGTGATCTGGTTATGACCACTGAACTGTGACCTGTGATCTTCCAACTGTGACTGACTGTGACTTGTGGGCTTGTGAATACTTGTGATCAACTTTTCTAAATAAATCTGTTGGAAGATTTAAGAATCTTGATCTTCCAACTGATTTTTGAGAAAACAACTGATAAAAACATGGTGACTTGTGATCTTTCACACTGGTTCAGCTGTCAACAACGTAGGGTGTTTGGTTCTGCCTTCCACTGGTTTCTCCTATTTCCTGTATGAGTTCCCTGCCAACCTCAAAGTGGCAACGCAAAGCTCTCAAATTCCCACTGGATATTGCTAGGCATCAAGTGACCGCTATGATAATGCTTGCTTTAGGTATGCAATCCCACCCTGAGGGGTCGCGCTTCCAACGATCATGGTTGGGCCGCATGACTTAACTAATCATGTCTATCGTTTTCCTTAACCATTACAAGTCAGTATCAGCCATCATTCAACGGCTGACAAATGTTGACCATACTCCGTCATCATTGGCCCTTTTGAACTTTCACTTAACATGATTGGACTATCATGCTCTGTACATGGCATTTGTGCGTTGTATGCTCTCTACATACCTTACGTGTGTGTGTGTGTGTCTGTGTATACATGCATATAAATACATGTGTATATATATATATATATATGCATATGCAGGTGAAAGCACGTATTGATTCTGCACATGCATGAATACATGTGTGCATACATACGCGCGTAAATCATACATATATCTACATCTTAATCGTCAGAATGAATTGGTGGAAACACACAATGAAGCTGCAGGACCTTCCGCATGGCTAGCGTGCAATTTAAACCATCAGCCCTCGGTGGCCGTGTCCCACCTGCATGACAGTTGAAGCACGGCGCTGTGCACGGTGCCAGCAACAAATCTTCCAACCAGTCCAACATGTTCACCTGGGCCACTTCAAAGCAGCAAAGGTATTGCATATACACGAATCGATGCATATAATCTATAAATATACATATACATGTGTGTATGTGTGTATTGCATGGATGGGTAGTATATATATATAGTTTAAGTTTTATAGTACGTATGATACATGTATATAATTGTATATATATATATATACATAGAGTAAAGGTACCTGAATCCAAAGATTCTAACATCCATATGTCTGCAAATGCTCGAAAAATGATGGACAGTTGAAATCCGACCGGGTAATGATGTGCCCCAAGTCAATGATGGTTACTGAAACAGCTCATGGTCGTGGCTCCAGACCAGATCGACAAGAAAATGTGAGCACCATGGGAAACGGGTCCATTGTGATTCCCTTGCCTGATCGATGTACAATCCTTGTCATGCCTTGGCACTTCAAAGCTTGGAAATGGACCCGGTTGATTTTGGTTGTTCATCTATATATATATATACATACGTATGTATCCTTTGTTTAGGTTCTTCCCCGTGACTGCTGGTTATATCCCTATTCTCGGTTGGCTATCTCATTCCCGTCCCGCTGGCGTGTGACAAAAATCGAAGAACAACGAAGAACATGTCTTCACAAAGAATATACGAACATACGAGCCCAAAAATATACATGCGCCATCATACAAAGACCTAAACATGTCTATACATGCATATATTCTCCAAGGATCATACATAGGCGCACTCATCACATAGATATATCGATACCCCTGTGTTGAACCACACCTGCACCCAGCATTCCCTCCACACCTGGAGCCAACGCGGCGATTTCCCTACTACCTGCGCCTTGATCTGAGATTTAGTGCCCATCCACTGACAAGCAGAATGGGGAACCAACCAACAATCGCGATGGTTCATAGTGGTTCATACTGGTGAAAATCGTGGTGAACATAGTGGTGTAAATAGTGGTGAATAGTACTCGATCAATTCTGGTTAGTACTGGGTAATAGTGGGTAATGATAGATGATAGATGTTGATAGTGGTTGGTATCAGGTAGCTACAGGGTCAATAGTGCCTAGTTATAAGCCTAGTAACCTATCACTAACAATAGCGCCTCATATTGCTTGATACTGGCCAGGGTTAGGGGACAATAAGAAACAACAACCAACATGAATTGATAGTAAACAGCAATCGATGATCATGGTCTTCAGAAGTCTTTAGAAATGGACAGTCAAGAAATGTTGATTGATGGCGGTTCATAACGGTCAATGACAAAGAATGATCCCTTGATATAGTGACAAAAACAAACAATGACAAACACTCACCACTAATCAATCACCAGGGTGTCCCAAATGTTCACCACTGGTGTATCCGGAATTGATGGTTTCCCTTCCAAGGATAGCCCGGCATCTTTGGGGCCCACCATGGGAACATGAGATCCAGTCTTCACAAGCAGATTCGCGGCTGCAAGTCAGTGCTATGGATCATTGACAAAAGGTCCATCATAGGAACTGACCGGTGCTTGATGATTCATGGTGGTTAATATTAATGGTGGTTAATGTTGATGAGAGTGGTTGTTCATGACTCGTCTTAATGGTGCTTGTGGTGCAAGAAACCAAACTGCCAGTGCGCAAGTCTGCTCCAATTAGCGCAAGTTTTACGACGAAGGAATCACCAGTAAAGAAATCCTGCATCAGTCAGAACCTCTTCTTTTTGTCCGGGAGGGGGTGCCTGCCCGCCAGATGCCCCTAGCTATGTGGGTGTCACTGGGATATTCCCCACTGTATCACACTGGTCCTAGCTAAAATTCCAGAGTGGATTCCTGTACTCCTTGGTGAACAAATGGAATCCAAAGACCCAACATGAGCAAAAGCAGCCCTCCAAATCCAATAGAGGAAGCAACTGCATGTTTCCTGAATAAAGGCAATGTGATACCCCAACCGATAAAGCTCCCAGCGGGCGTAGGATAATTAAGCTGTATTGACTGAGTGTGATTATGCACACACCCCTCTTTAGGTCCCTGGCTCTAAAAATCACAAACTGATTGTCCTGCTGTATATACAGTCTTTGGCGCTCTGCGGCATGCTTTTCCTTCTCTGATTCTGGCGGATCAAAACATGGACACACCATCCAGACCGCCCAAAGACAAAAAAACTTACAGCAACTTGTACATACCATGAGGGATTTGCTGGAGAATAGCTGGAATAGCCAAACTCAACGCTTCTGATGGCAGAACAGGCAGGCAATGTTTGCCAACCATGTTCCTAGAAATGTTCCACTGCAAGGATGCACATTGGCATCAGGGTTGCACACCGAGGAAAGCAAGAGAAGCGACCACTAACTTCAAACTCAGTAGGCGAGCTATTGATCATTGCGAATCACTACCATTGCTGACCTTTTTTCCCTCAATGCAACACATCCATGATTTGGCAGTGGGTCAAAACCCTGTACCCCTGGTTCCCCTATCATTAACCATTGTTTTCCCTATAGCTTTGTTGGTGGAAATCCCCCATTAATTGGTTGATTGATATTGACCCACAGCCATCTATAGCTGGTATATCCCCTACTATTGGTCATTTTCCCCTATTAACCATGAGTCAGCTACTATTAACCATTGGTTGGGTGGTTAACTGCTTGACCCAGCTCGCCATTTGCTGACCACTCCCACTGATCAACAGCCAACCGGCACCGGCTCGCTGCGCGGAGAGCGCAGCGGAGAGTCGTCTGCGCAACCCTCGACGCTACCCCAACGTCGACCCGGCGTCGCCTCAGGGCGCCATCGCTTCCTGGAGGACGTTCCAAATGACCAAAACTGCATTCTTGCCTGGTGGTTTCTCAAAACCATTTTTTGGGTCCCTTATTTTGAGAAACCACCGTTTGGTTTTTTCATAGTTTCTTTGGTTTTTTTGTAGTTTTTTTTGTTTTTTTATCCCCCTATCTGTTTGGGGGGGAGGGTTGGGACGTCAGATTTTCTAGTAATCAGGTCTGTTTGGTGTATTTTTGCGCTTAGAGAATCACAAACGAATGAAATTCATGTAAGTTTTCTCTAGAAAATCAGGCTGCCCATGCTAATTTTGTAGAGGCTTCGGAAACTGAAGTGGGCACTCTAGAAAATCTATGGGGCTCAATCGAAAGGCAAGATTGCACCGTACGGATTTGCATCATCTTGGAGGTCTCCGAGACTGATTTTCTGCTCAAACCCATGGCCGACCAACCCCGGCCCACATTCGGAAAATCGCGAACCAATAGCCACCTCTAGAAAATCAGCTAGCAGACATGTCAAAATCATGGACTCAAACAGTTGCGGAGAAAATCGGTCTCTGAGCTGATTTGGATTGATTTGGATGCTAAATCAAGGCTTCTAGAAAATCACCCTCTGTGGAATACAAGGATATACAAGGTGTATCCTGCTGATTTCTTCTCTAGGAAATCACCCTCATTTCAGTGGTCAACCACTCTGATTTCCTAGAGGATACATGCACCCGGATGTTTTTTTCATATTTTTTTCGGTGTTTTCGTAGTTTTTGGTTTTTTCATATTTTTTGGTTTTTTTCGTAGTTTTTTGGTCGGATGTTTACCAAAAGTTTTGTTTGTTTGGGGGAACAGCCGACCAAAACTGACAAAGGACCACCAAATAAATGCTACTAATCAACCACAATTACCACGCTGTGAAGGAGAGAGAGAGGGAGAGAGAGAGAGAGAGAGAGAGAACTTCCTTCCAAGCAGGGAACTCGGAATTTCTGCAAACAGGGCGCCCATCGGCCTGCAGCCGTGGTATCCCAGAGTGCACTGCTGCCGATCCTGCGCAGACAAACAGGTTGCTGCCGCAACAAAATGCCACAGGTGCCGGCATCCCTGAGTGCGGATAATGATACCTAATTGAAGAACTCTTCAAGTTAGCAAGCTCAATACCTAAGTATGTGACAGCATATAACAACTATTCAATGGTCAAATTTGGTTAGACGGTGTGGTGCATCCATTCGGTCAGCAACCCCGAGTGATGACTCCCTGGCGCTCTGCTCACATCCAACACATGTAGAGAATAGGCGCAGGGTTGGGCATGGTGGTTGGTTATTGTTGACTATCTTCCATCAGGAACCAGGTTCTCAACAGGCTCAGGAACGGACTTGTTGGATCTTGTTGGTTGTTCATCTTCATGTGACTTGGTGATGTCTGGTGGCGTGACCAGCACACCCAAGAACGCAGGTGGTATGAACTGGCGGTGTTTTCTTGGGTCTCATGAACGATTAGCCATCTCAATGATCGACGAGTATCTGACTCAATGACTCTCTATAATACTATATCAACTGACTTTGAAGACAACTGATCCTGAGTGATCGACGAGCTGGTAGAAGATGCGCTGTTGGTTTAGAGACGGCGTGGTAAGTACGTGAGTAGCTCAATTTAGCCAGACTTTTGTGATCTTTTGTGGCAGTGAATGGCATCCCCTAGTGACTGCTGGATAAGCATCCCATACCAAAAAGCTCAACACAAACCCTGCTAGCACTTGCACTGTTGGAACTAGATCCAACAAATCGCTGCCTATCCTCCTGTTACATCAGCTGGCGAGTCCACGTCACATCGTGGCCAGCATTTTTCAGGTCCCGGGACTTGGTGGGGGCTCTCGTGACCGATCACTCATGGGGTGAAGCTTTGATCACGGACACCTCTTTATTTACCTCGCTTTGATCAAACGTGATGCTTTCACTTCTCAAAGAATAACTCTGTCCGGAAATCCGTACGCCCATAGATGGCTATCATAACTTGAGCCATGGAGATGGTTGGGACCACTGTGGATACGCCCAAACGGAGACATGAGGCGTCGCTACAACCCACTGGGTCCACCGTTGCTGGCGGTGCTCCTGTTGCCTCCAAGCCCAACAAGCTGCGCCGCTCGCTTGGACCGGCTTGGCCCCACCTGAAGCTACAGAGATACTTTGGAGAGCGTCCAGATGACCACCGGCTTTAAGGCTAAATGGTGGTTTCTCAAAATAAGGGACCCAAAAAATGGTTGGCTTATTACTATAAATGACTAGTGATGGATGATTTGGGGGTACCCCTATTTTGAGAAACCACCAAATAAACCTGTGTGATTTTGGCTGCTGGCGCCAAAAAGGCAAGTGCCTTTCGGGATGATTTCGACTGGATTTGAGTGAATGTGCTCAGGGTGTTGATGCTATGCAACGAGGACGGTGCTGTGGTGGTGGAATGGGGTGGAGTGGGGCTGGCGTTCTTCCTTTCTTCGTGGAGCCCCCAGGGCCCACTGGACTGAATTGGCTCTCCAAGAGGCCCAATTTAAAGTTCGTCAACGCCGTTCCAATCCTCCCTCACCTGGTAATCTCTGCCACAAATTTTACTGTCTCTTCTCCATCGTCGGACTCAAGAGTCACCGAAGCGTCAGCATGCATCATGAAAATTGAATAAGCTGTTTTTTTCCTTGCCAGAAAAACGGTGTTTTCCAGTTTTCCTGTGGTTTTCCTCGTTTTCCTCTACTTTCTTATGGTCAAAATCTGTGGCCAATTGTGGTCAGCCATGCCCGCATCGACTGAAACATGCATGGACAAAAAACGAACAGGAAGGCAGCTGTTCAAATGATTGCCATGTCCAGCTCCAAACCTACCCGGATAGTTTTCAGCCAGACTCACATCTAAAAAAAATGTTGATTGATCCATGTTGGCTAGTGCTTGACTAATGTTGAATAGCAGCAGTTGACAATGGTGTGGAAGTTATACTTCATAATCCTCTCAATGTTGCAAACCCATTCCCCTAAACTAGGGTTTATGGGAGTAGGTTCATAGGGGGAAGGTATAGTTAGCAACTTGAATTGCTACTGTTGACACTATTTTGGCATTGGTCAAGACTAATCCTCCCCCATCAATACAGTTTCTGGTTGAAGTGGAAAGTGCAGCAGCCCATTTTGTGAGGGGCATTCTTCAGTCTATAGATAGGAAAAACAGGCGGTTTCCTGCCAAGAATGATTGTTGTTGGAGAGTCTAGCGGTACTCTATTCAAATGGACCTGTATATGCGCACAGACACACACACGCGCACATATACAGATACATACATATATGATGCACACATATGTATGTATACAAATATATGTGCATATACTTATAATTATAGATATATAAGCTTACATGTATGTACACCTATGTAAATGGAGGATTCCTCCCAAAAAAACAAATAAAACAAGGATATCCACCACGGCCAAAACTGCTGCCATGGAGTCCCCCACTCCGAGGTTCCCAACTCCAGCCAGTTGATCCTGCGTGGGCCTCCTGAGGCTGTGAACTCTCAGGCAACTGAGGGGGTTGCATAACCAATGATATACCTCAGAAGCAACAAATGACCATAATGAGCAACAAGTACTGAAAAGCAACAATAACCAACGAAATGATGTTTAATACCAAACAATGGCTATAGTGATAAACAACGAAAAATGTGAGTGAGACGCAACAATAATCAACAAATAGCGAACAAAGAAGCAACACTTAACAACGACCAACAAATAATTAACAAGTAACAACAACCCAGTGGTGAATTCCAACCAGGACTGCAGAGTCGTAGGTCAGAAGCGCCCTGCACTTTCTGGCAGAATGCCCTGTTCTGCGCAAACGTGGTGAGCACGTACATTCTACATATTGAATCATATGCATTGGTTGTATCATATGTTCATTCTCAATCGCTTGTGCTTTCATATACTCTCATTAACTCAATTGTTGATGCTTACATCGGATGTGCATTTCTCAGTGCTGCATTTCCTGCTTACATTGTTTATGTGCAAAATTCCAATCAAATATCTCTACGTGTGTGTGTGTGTGTGTCTGCATGATTGTATCTATCTGTTTGTCAATGGATGTCCTAAATCTATCCATCCAAACATCCAATCGCAAAGTGTCCTCACCCAATTACTCCTGTTGCTCACTCACGAAGTGTCAGCATAAAATATGCACAAATACATATAAATACATATAAATACTAAGTTCCTCAGAAGTTCCTCCTGTTCCTCCAGGCGAACTTGTCACTCGCAGCCCCTGCCCCACCTTTCTTCGGCCAGTCCAAGGCTTCGGGATAGAAGTCAGCCACAGACCTGCGCCTCGGTGCACAGTGCCGAGCTGCACATGAAACCAAGGACATCCAAGGACATTGGACATCCACGGAGCTCAAGATTTGGGAACTCAAATGCTGGACTTAGCAACAAATCCAGTGACATAGGTGGTAAATTTCCACACTACAGCTCATAGTTTAGTAGGAGAGCCGATCTTCATAAAGTTATCACCGACTTCACAGAGCCCTCAGTCACCGAATGCTATCCGCTGTTGTTCGTTGGCTACGCCACGGATCATCCCATGCTGAGAACTCCCCCATCAGCTGGCTATCGGCTGCAATCTTTCAGGCTCAACTGCTCATCTTCATTTCACTGGTCAAGGGGGACACTATAATTGTAGATCCATTTGTTGTCATCAAATCATACCAGTGAATATATTAGATCAATTGGATCCATTAGATTAGATTGAGTATATTTCGATGGCTGCTAGACTAAGTACATTGCATTATGCATACATTGCTGGTGATTTACCATCATCATGGAGCCAACACTGAAACTAACTCTTTTTGGGGGTACCCCGGTACCGTGATCAGCCAGGAGTCGAGCTTCCTCGCTTAGCATTAGCCAACCAATGGTTGCTCCTCCAGGCTCGCCAGGATACACGTCATCGCTGCTCAGCAGTCTGCGCATCAGCCAGGCCCTCTGCTTCTCCTGGGATCGCTAGAGTCCAAACAAGGAAAGGCTCAGTCAATGACGATTTCAATCATCTGTCCGACTTAGCGATGATTAGAAACAGACTCAAGAGCTATGGGATGTATTTTTGGCAGCTATGCATATGTCAGCACAAATGTGTATGTGTATTGCACACACACACACACGTGCACCAATTTACATACACATGTTCATATACATTTGCATGTACATTTACATACTCAAAGAATCTATAGAAACGAAACGTATTTCTGCATACAAAATCATACACGTGTAAATCGATACCTGCTGGAGCTGAAGCTCTAGGCCGGCCTGCGGGGTGTAGCGCAAATCCTTGGGCGCAGCGAAGGGGCGGAAGAAGGCCTGCAGATGGCTTGCGGAGGGGTGCAGGTTGTGATGGTTGGTGATGGTTGAAGCTGAAGAATGATGGTTAAAGCTGGTTGATGATGCTTGATGATGCTTGATGATGGTTGATGATGGTATGATTGTTGATGATGGTTAAAGTTGGTGAATGCTGGTTGATGTGATTCACGAGTGTCAATGGGATTGTTGATGATGGTTGAGGCTGGACATCACATGATAGAACCAACAGTGATGATGGTCCATGATATGATGGTTCATGATGGTTCATGATGGTTCGTGATGATTCATGATGATTGATACGGATATACAATAAGAATTAATTAAAGATGGTCGATAAGGGTAAATGACAGTTCATAGCGGTTACCCCTTCATGATGGTTCAACATGGTTCCAGTCCGTCGTGCTTAGATAGCAACAAACCCAAGCATAGTGGGAATCATTGCGAGCACGGTTCAGTTTTCTTGATTGGTAGATCTTGGCAGATATTGATTGGTAGTTTCCATGACACATTGGTATACTGGTAGTTAGGTGGCCAATTTTCTTCCACACCAAACCAACCGTTGGTAGTCCAGCCGCCAACTGCCTGGGATCCATGCCATGCATTTTGGAAGCCCACAACTAGCTGAATCGAGGAGAGCTGTTGAATGAAGGAGATCAATGAGATAACTAGGAATAATCAACCGTCATGCGACATCACTATCTCCCCTTGCGAGATGAAAGAATCTGAGACAGCTAAGATCATGGAGATAACCAAGAGTCACGGGGACTCATGTATCCCAACAATGGTAGGGATATCTGCAATTCATATACCACCACGATTTTACACTTTCTCTCCAAGCGTGAGCTGCCATGGAAGCTCTCCAAAACGGCCGAATGGTTGTGCTGTTCTCTGGACACATCAGTAAATTTGGCGAATGTCCTTTGCAGTCTGGAGTCCTTTGCACCTCAACTGCTCCAAAACCATGGGTGTTTCTTAAGCCATAGCGAACCCCGAAGTTCTGGTTGGTTTGTTATCTCATCATAAATAGTTAACAAAGGATCATTTGGGGGACCCACAAAATCTAGGTGTCAATTGAACACACAGGCGCACCTCTGGACCGTCCAGTAGCAGCACTGTCTCATCCACCTGCTGTGAGGGGGCGATAAGGTGCTTAATGATCCGTGATGATGATTGAAGGTGACCAATTCGTGTGTAACAACAGGAAAGGAAATAGAACAACTGGCTAGGCCGATCATCTTGTGCTGTCCTGCTTGGTTGTTGGGCACCCGGAAAGAGAGAGAGAGAGAGAGAGAGATCTTAGCATCCAATGCTAGGATCACGTCATGTCGCAATGACATGAGCGGCTGCTTTTATTCGTACAAGGTCCTTTTGCGGTATTTTGAAACGGACAAGGTCTCGTTCAGTCTAAAAACAATTAAGACTAGATAACCTCATTTTAGGGTATCTCGTTCAATCATACATCAAATTGACAAGGGATTGACATCAAATTATACATCAAACAGATTTCGTTCGGATGGGCGGACCCATCTCGTTCACCAGCTGACTATGGATGCGAAGAAAAAAATAGCGCAAGCCCCTTACTTGGAATGAATTGTGCAAATAAAAGTGGTTGCTCACATGGCTTCCGGCGAAGCCACAATTGAGGTACCTCTGGTCCTGGCCAGTTGATGTGCTTTTTGGGATGTACATGGTGCTACATGCAAAAACTATTGGTGTAAACAAACACGTACATATGCATATGTATATATATACATATATAATATATATATATATAAATAAATAAATAACATAAATATAACTTCTAACATCAGTGCATCTCTCATTTGATGAAGCTACTAAACCACCTGGTCATTTGATGAAGCTACTAAACCACCTGGCAAATAATATACGAAAAATGCTGATTTCCCACAGCTAAAGCAGCCTGGTATCCCATGGCACCACCGGCGCCTCGGCATCTGCCTGCCCAGCTGGGCCCAAGGACACCGTAGGCGCAGTGGTCGAAGCCATGGGAATCTGAGCCACCGCGGTGGGTCGTTTTGGTCAACGGGGGGCCCCTGGGTTTGTTCAGGTTGCCATGGGGAAACCAATTCCAATATGACATTGTTGTTATGGTGGTTATAACCATTGTAGGCCAATAATACGTATATATATATATATGTAATTATTTGTAGATATAATAGTATACCAACAACAATGGTTTGTCCATTAAACCAATTCCAATTTGTTGTTCATTGCTTTTTTTTGGGGGGGGGAAACCACCCCAATATGACAAGGATCGTGCGCAGACTGGACCCATAACTGTCACCACCCATTTGGGCTGCTTTCCCCAGATTGTGCTACCCCAAAAAAGAAGGTCGTTGATTATGGGGAAACCGCCCCAATATCCAGCTGTTCATAGCCATTCATAGCCATAGGGAAACGGCCAGTTGCAGGGGTACATCATCGTTGAAGCATGGGTTCATGATTGTTAACACTGACAAGGCTTAATACAAGACCCACATTGACGAACATGATATGGGTTGATGATTTTGGACACTGACAATGCTTGAAACATGAAAGTATAAAGTGAGTAATGGCTCACGACCGCTAAGGATGAATAAGGTGAGTGTGTGATTGAATGTTGACAAGTTGTAATGATCCCCCTCCTAAAGAATCAAAAAACCGCCCTTTGCATGTAAAGCTCACCTGTTGATCACGCGACACCGAGCCAAAAGCCTGAAACGAACGTGGGACTTGGTACCCAACGCCGCAGCAGCTCGTACCGAAATATTGTCCATTGCGATTTTGTAACCACTTGTGACAATAAATCCATCAGGTATCAATGATATATCCACCCATATGCATTGCTGAGTGAATGGGACATGTCATGGGTGCCCGTATGAATGGAGGATCCCCACAGATTAGTTGCGCAATCTGACCCGGTGGTTGCGCAATCCTAGTTCCGAAATCCAGAGCAGTTCGGCAATCGAAACTGACCCCCTTGGGATGTTCCGGCCAGCTCTGTTCGATTACCAGAAGGTGAACCATGTAAATCATGACCCATTCTTAACCACCATCAACCCTGACACACTATCATCAACAAGTATGGCTTCAACCACGATCAACAACTATCAATCACTATCACCCACTATCACCCACTACGAACCACTATGAACTCACACATGGAACCATCAATTTGGCCTCCCTTGAGCTGAGCAACCATGGGATCCTCTGCCAAGAGCATCTCTGAGACCTGCAATGCGCATTGCTTGGCACCATCAGGATGCTAGTGACTGCTTGGTCTTAGGGGTTAGTGATGCTTACTGGCCATAATCAGGGCCCGCCCTTCCCATCACAACGGCCATTTCTAATATTTCTGCTGTTGAACCTGTTCAAGAACCATGAGCATTGTTACTCTCAAGCGTCAGGCGAGGTGAATAAACATTGCTGACCATCACAAGGGACTTAAATGAGACGGAGAGTTTTGTCCGGAGTCTGAAACGAGTTTGGGTCTTCAATCAGTGTCAAAGATTCTTTGCTACTATTGCTTTATCTTCCTCTCTACGCATTGCCAGCCAATATTGACCATGCTTCAGACATAGCTCTACGAGTACATTTCAAACAGATGTCCACTTCGAGATTTGGAAGAGATAGCTGCTGAGGAGTTGCTGGAAAAACAAGAGATCCAAACAATTTCTTGATGAAAATATTGGGTGAAAGTTGGCATAAAGATGGAGAGAATGAACAGTTACTCTTCCTTCTCTTCTTCATAAGGATTGGATCATAGATACTGATTCCTAGAGCCAATTCTCATGTTCAAATTCACTGGATCGTGGGAAGCAGAGCTCAGCACCTTACAGACAGAGTACAGGAGTGTGCACATCACCAGAGCTGCAGAAATGATGAGACCCCAGAATTGGTGCTTCTTCACTGGAAATCATCATTCAACCGCTGCAAAACATCGCAAAAGATCAAACATCAAAAAACATTGCAAAATATCAAGCATCTTGAGCCATGATGAACCATGATTCCCCGTCAATAACCCTTCATTGATAACCATAAATAACCACTCAAACCGTTGTATAATCAAAAGCCATGAATAGCCATTTAAAACCATTTGTAGCCATTCGTGACCGTGATTGATGATCATTGTTGAAATGCCATGGATGTACCCCAGCTTGCAAACCCTGACTTTCCCCAGCAACCGTTGTTGACCAGGGAGGGTGCACGCAACCAACTGCAGGGAGTTGTCTCCAATCACCATCTTAGCGTTTCACCCCCCGGTATAGACATTGATGTGTATACTGCAGATGCGTAAAGGTGCATGAATATGTATGGATTTTTGCATCTATATGTGTGTGTATGTATCTATATGTATCTAATCTAATCTAATCTAATCTAATCTAATCTAATCTAATCTATCCTATCTATCTATCTATCTATCTATCTATCTATCTATCTAAATATATATATATATATATATATATATATA
>VSDK01010628.1:123152-147781 GCA_009767595.1 Symbiodinium kawagutii | reverse complement strand
TTGTTGTTGTTGTTGTTGTTGTTGTTGTTGTCGTCGTCGTCGTCGTCGTTGTTGTTGTTGTTGTTGTGATTGGCCGTCCCTTGTTCCATCCTATGGTCCGTTCAGTTGTAGGCAGCACGGGTAGGCGCATGAGTTGAGTTGGAAACATTTTTCTGCAACAAATCGCAGCTGCACAAGGCGATCAAGGAAACAAAGGACATTGCGCGTTACAGAGTCTAGAAAAACGTGTGCCAGCACGATTTGTGTTGGAATGCATTCTTCCCTCATCTAGAGGATGAGGGCTGGAAATCATATTTCTGTAGCAAATCGCAGCTAAAAGGGGTGATCAAAGAAACAAAGGACATTGCATTTGACAGTCTAGAAACATGTGTGCCAGCGCGATTCGTGTTGGAATGCTTTCTTCCGTAATCTCAAGGATGAAGGCTGGAAATTATATTTCTTTAGCAAATCGCAGCTGCACAGGGTGATGAAAGAAATAGAGGACATGACCTTTACAGACTGTAGAAACACGTGTGCCAGTGCGACTTGCGTTGAAATGCTCTCTTTCCTAGTCTACGGGATGAGGGTTATTGAACTACTTCCGCAAGGCACACCGTGATTGGGACGACTTTCGGTGTGATGGGACGAGTAGGGTCAACTACCCAGTACCATTTAGCCATCAATCAAGTACCAGCCACAACAAATCGCTACTAAGCCTTATGAATCAGCCATAAACCAAATATGTCAGCCATATATCAAACATATACCAACCACGCATCCATCAGCAACCATTGATCGAGCACCCACCCACTAACTCAGGCTCCCAAGGGGGTTCCCTGAGGCTTCCGCGATGCCGGACGCAAGGAGACTCGCGATGATCGAGACCTTTCTCAAGGCTCCGATGCCGGTCGCGATGGTCAATATCTGAAGTTAGTGATGGTTAGCAATGGTTAGTGATGGTTAACTCCATGGGTTCATAATTCTGAGTTAGTGATGGTTAACTGGTGATGATTAGCTTAACTGATGGTCACATTCTGAGTTAGTGCTGGTTAGCTGTCACTTTGTGATGGTGAATCGTGGTGATTAATTGACTTAACTGGTGGTTGATGATGCTTATTTGATAATGTTCAAGGATGGTTAGTGATGACTAATCGTGGTTGATGATGGTTCATGATGATTACGACCATATATTCATGATTAGGACTAATAATGATTTAGATTAATGTGGATTAGTGATGGTTAATGATGGTTCACCACTAAGCGATTAAGATAATGGTGGTTAGTGATAAATTAGTGATCAATGCTGAAGCATAATCAAGATCAATCCTCATATGAAATGGTGGCTTGATGATGTTTAGTGATAAGTAAGAATGGCTAGTGATGGTTAGTGAACGCTAATAGTGGCGAATGACAAGCAGTAATTGGTAATAGCAATAATGAATACTATCAGTAATGTTGGGTACTGGAATTGATTGTATTGATGATTCATACAGGAAGCCTAATGATGCGTGATGCTGTTAATGAGCCCGTTGACATCGAAAACACTCATGGTCTTTGTTGGTCACTGTTTAATGACCTCACTAAGCAGTATATAAAGTCATGAAGCTCTGTTGGCAAGTATCATCAATCACCATTCATACACCGTGAGTTTTGTTTGGATATACCCCATTATTGTTGCTAATTCACCATTCGTCACCGCCATTCATCACCATCATTAACCACCATCATTGACCACCATCAATCACCATTAACCATCACTAGCGTGATGGTCAACATCAACCATGATCTATCGCCATTCATTAACATGACCATTTCCCTTGGGCGCCCGACGACATCATCCACCGGCAAAGGACGATGTGGAGAGGTTTCAGCGAGGATCCTGGCAAGGACAACTTGGCGAACCGTGGTGAAAGGCTCAAGCTGTGGGCTGCTGGGGTGAATGGTTCATGATGCCAGTAGCCTGGGGGTGGTGGTTCAAATGAATGGATAGTGATACCAGCCACTAGCAGCCCAAACCATTGTCACTGCCACCGTGAACCCTAATGATTCAGAAAGCAAGTGGGCAAATCCGGACACGGCAAAACTTCCACATTGACAGAACTACCAGGACATTGTCGGTCATTGTCGTCATGCGTTGGTTTGCATAGGAGCTACAGAACCTCCTAACTTTTATAACATCACTGGTGGAGAATGGCTCCCATCAACAAGTTGATGACAATGCTAATGGCTCCCATCAACTGTTAATAGTTGGATATGGCTTATTTCTCTTTTGGCCCCAGTGTCGACGCGAATCGCCACAGCTTGCATCAGAGGCCTGCATACCATCTCTCGCACATCCACGCCGGCCTGATACAAGCGGCTTGGCAATCCAAGATACCGCGGCCGAGCTTTCCCATGACATGTTGGTAATCTAAAATCCAGGTTAGGACATCAACATGTGTTCCAGGAAACGATTAAAATACATGAAAATCATCTCTTATACCGCAACTTTTGAAGATGGTTCACCCTTGTTCACTATCACAAAGCACTCCATTGGGATTCGGTGACCCGAAGTCATGGCTGGCAACACACCAGCTGCGCCTCATCCACCAAATCCAACCTGCTTACTGCGGAGAGAAATCGCACCATGCCCATGGTGGGCAGCCGAGCGAGTTCCTGAACAGCCGTGAAAACCAGTCATCCCAAGCGTGAAAAATCAGAGCACATGCAGCATGAACATGCATGAGCTATGACTAGACACCATCAACGATTCTTAACCATTACTATCGCCACTACGCTCCACCCTGGCTACCCACACTATGCTCCACCATGGTGCCGTACCCTCCTGCTGTCTTCGCTGCCGCTGGTAGATCCGATGCAACTCCGGGATGCGAATGCGGACCACCTGGTGGCGCACACCGTGAGCTGCATAAGCTGGATATATAAGCCACGTAATAGGATATAGGGTCAACCAAATCATAGGGAAAACAGCCTGGTTAATAGTAGGGGAACCAGGGGTACAGAGATTTGACCCACAGCCATATACTAGCTACATAAGCCGGATCAAATTTGGTATCTCGATGTATCTCGTCAATGTGTGCTGGCTACAATATACGACCTCATCAACTTACTTGCCATGTTAATCTAGACAATATATGGTCAACATGGAATAGCTATATGCTACATACAAGCAGATGTTTTATAAGCTTAGTAGTCATCTTAATCTGGATAATATAAGGTATCAGGTCAATGATTGATGCATGATTGGCAATGCTGGTCAACATATTAGAGTAAGAATGACGCTGGATAGGATCAATGACAATTGTCAGCCAATGCACTGAAAATCGTCATCTCATTTTCATAGTAGCAATCACTCTCACTACTAAATTATCCAAAAGAATGGTTCATGAGTGGGTTGATGACAATTCAAAATGTTCAATGACGGCTCTGTGGTTTATATACGCTTCATATTTGGTTGATGTTGATGTCATTGATACATGATTAGTGTAGTGGATTGGTAACACTGGTTGAATTTTCACGTTTGATGCCTGGTTGGTATCACGGCTCCTAGCAGTTGCTTACGATCATCCTTAGCAGTTGGACGGCCGAGCAAATTGACCCACGCCGGTCAGCACTGTGACCTGTGCTGGGGACCCGGACAGCAAAAGCTTCCAGGAGGACAATGGCCTCACCGGCAGCTGTTGTCTGACAGCTGCTAGGTCGAACAAAATAATGGCTGCTGATGATTGTATGGCATGGCTCATGTGATAGGATCGATGATGGTGATGATGGTGATGATGGTGGTTCATGGTTCTTCATGGTTGATTACCCAGTGCTGTACCCCAATAGCTGCTCCACCATTGCGCGTCCTGACCTGCTGCCAGCTGAGGGTCTGCTTTCGCTGAAGCAGCTCCACGAGAACGGATTCAAAGAGCAGGTGGTAGGGCCTCAGTTGCAGTGCCAGCCTTATGAACTACTTGTTGTCAACCATCATCAGCCATCATCAGCCATCATCAGCCATTGTTCACCATGATCAACCCTAACTCACCATCATTAACCATTGCAACCACTATTAACCACCAGCTGCCAGCTTGAAAAAGTGCCACCCACAGGACCTGTCCGTTGCGCTGGAAGTTCTCTCGGGATTCCCACAGGCCCAAGTCTGCAAACCTCGGAGCGCCGGTGACGGCTGGGGGTGCAACGTGCTTCGAGAGTCAGCATCCGCTGACATCAGCAACCATCAAACATCCCTGAGATTCCATGGGATTCCATGAGATATCATGAGATCTCATGAGATATCATGAGATCTCATGAGTCATGATCATCACGGATGCTTTATGGACACGCTAACCCACTGCATGCCCTCAGCATCAGGGCGGAACTGCGCCACCGAGTGACAGGTCCAAGGCGGAAATCAGCTGCAAATTGGTCAACTCCGTCACGTGCATGGCCACCTGGCGGCAATAAAACTTCTACACTGACTTTCTGATTAGATCTGACTGCATCTATAAACATTCTTGGGCAAGTCGGATCAAGAATTTGGTTCATATTTCTAACAAAAAAGGTGGGTGCTTCGGACAAAATACGCTATCCTTGAGACAAACTGGTGGCCCCGACCACGGCTTCCAACGTGGCTGTTTCGCATCATCCAATCCAGTGAATAGCTGACTTTATGGGAAAAATCGCGACCACCCCTTCATCTTTGAGCAGTATCCCATGGTGCAATGCCTGGCACAAATGAGGGGTACTCTACAAATAGTGTTCAGTCAACCCATCAATTGCTGTGCTCCTTCATTTATGGATAGGTCTTCTGAGCAACCAGGTTTCACCGGCACCGAGGTAGAAACCTAGGTCCAATCCACTAACCCTGAGGAAGAAACTAACCAGGTCCAAAAACCGAGGTCGATCCACTAACCAACCATTTTTACTGAGAAAACTAACCTCCTCGTTGCTTACTAATTAGGTGAAGAATTCCCAACGACCAATCCACTAACACTGAAGGGGTCCGGAGAGGTCACGTGCTGCCACGGATACACCCTGCGCTTGGACCGAAAACATCAACTAAGCTATCCGGCTGGGTCACCGAAATATTGCTGTTGGCTGTTTATATCTATATAGGTTTGTATGTATATATATATATATATATGTATATATATTTATCTATTTATTTACTTATTTATACACATAGTTGCATAGATGAAAAAATATTGATAGAGAGAGAGATATATATATATACAGAGAGAGAGAGAGATACATATATGTCGAGAGATACATATATATATATATATATATACAGTTTGCATATATACACACACACATATATATATATATATATATACAAACATATAAATATTTATAGAGAGATATAGATACAGATATAGATATAGATGTAGATGTAGATATAGATATAGATATAGATGTAGATATAGATATAGATATCTTTGATGTTTGCCTACTACCAGCGATAGTCATTGCTAACTCCTACTATTACCCTCTGCCTTCACTTTTCCACTGAAGGGTCACCACCATGACAGTCCCTGTTAAAGCTCAGGGAACCTCAAAGAATTACTGGGTGCAGGGATATAGTTTTCCAAGACGGAATGAAGCATTTTTCAGGTTGGGCGCACTGGTGGTTTGTTGAGTTGGTTGTTATCCCCTGTTAACAGCCGTGATTTACAACCATTCACCAACAATCACACAGTATCGACCATTGTTGTACACTATTGGAAATAGTAACTATTCAATCAAGTCTGACCATCATTGCCAATCATTACTATCCATTACATTTCACTATCAACCATCATTGTTCCGCACCAATCATGAACAGCCTCGATTAAGCACTAACCACTACTATATGACCATTATGCACCACTATCGTGAACAATGCAACTATTCAGCAGGGCACCATTGTTGGTGAATATAAACCACTTAATATTAACCAACAATGAGTTCACATTGTTTTCAGCTACTAACCATGACTGACCATTACCAACCATTCCTGACCACTTCTTACCATTACGAACCATTACTACTCATTGCAAACCATCACAAACAAGTACAAACCATTCCTGAGTATGACTCACCATTGCTGACCAGAACGAATGTTACCATGTTCAGCTTATACTGTCATTTTTAGGCTCCAGTTGGCACTGGAGCAACCGCGCACCTGATCTCCCAAGCGCTCCACAGCCTCGAGCCTTGAGCGATCGGGACATGGCAACGTTTGATGCTTGTGAAGCACTCAGGGGCGGTGGAACCAACCATAACCTGCTGGTTAGTGATGGTGATTGATGGTGATTATTCAGGTGGTCTTGGTGATTGATGGTGATTGTGGTTAGCGAGGGCGAAGCTCTGGAAGAACCAACCATAACCTTTCGGACCTTTCGATAGAACCAGCTGGTGGCTGCGATCCCAGGAGCTTTCGGAGGTTTGGGGGGAGCCATCTGTCACTGCCAGCACCCAACCAACACTTCCCATGGAGCCCACCATCAATAGCTTCCCTCCGTGAGCATCCCTCGTGGTTTCCCTACACAGGTGGTTCACATCCCAGCTGTTTCCGAAATTGGATAGATTCGGGATAGTTAACAGGAAGGATTGTTTCCCTTTGGGGGGTTCACATCCCATCTGCTGCTTTCGGTAAAACTTTTGACAGTCACCCAGACCGCTCTACTGATCAACAGAAACGTGGTTTGTGATTGCTTGAATTTCCAGCCTTGCCGTCCGTTACCTGCCCTTTCTCTGGTTCATATCACTATTGTGGTGGTTGACTCATTCACCGCCAATACCAATCATCGGCTGCAAAGAACCCGCTGGGGGGTACATCCATCGGGGATTACAACCTCCAACAATTCAGTACAGAAATCCACTGCGGAAAAATAACGACAACTGGTTGCAACTTAAAACAATCAATTGGAATGATCGACTACAGTCACCACCGCAACTTAGAGCAATCAACTCCAGCAATGAAACTTCAATCATCAGATACGAACAACCAGACCAGTCAACTTGAAACAAAAAAGGATAAGCTTATCGACCGACAAAAGCCATTATCAACCATTTTTGGAATGATATCATTAACCATCATCAATCACTATCAATCACTATCAACCATGATCAACCATTGTCAACCACGAGAAACATATGATGAACCATGTTATAAACCATTGGTAACCATGATCACCACCATTCTCAGCCGTCCTGGACGCGTCTAGGCCGCCCCAACAGCAGCGGTTCTCGGTTGATGCGCTGCCGAGTAGCCTGGAGTACCTTGTGGTCGAAGGGGAGGGGGTTGTATATCTATTGGGCCACGTTGATATACATAAGGTTTATGTTATGTTTATGTGAATAGGTGTTTATACATAGGTTTATGATATATGTTTATATGAATAGGTGTTTATACATAGGCTTATGTTATGTTTATGTGAATAGGTTTATATATATACATAGCTTACATCAACGATCATGTTAGGTGATGAAAGTTGGTGAGAATCGGAAAGTGATGAATGATGAAAAATGAATGAGATGCCAAGAATGAGATGACGTGGAATGATGAAAAACGAATGAGTCAAGTGCCACTAATTGAAAGTGTGATGATTGGATGCGATGAAGATGATGATGAACCCTTTACCCCCACAATCCCTGTATTCATTATTCTTTCCCCCGCAACCCTTTCCCACAAAATGGAGGTTGAACGTCAAAAAACCGTCCTTGGCTCTCCGCCGCCCAAAAAAAGTATGTACTCCCTACTTAACCCAAGTTTGTGCATGGGCCATATGAACTGCTCCTAAAAACACTATGAGCCATTGATTATACACCAACAATGCTAGGCAGTGGTACTTTTGACTAACCATTGGATGATTATCAAAGGTCAACGCAATATTGATATCATTCAATAACCACCATTGTCGATTACCGATTGAGAACCGCTAACAATGATTGACATTCATTGACTATCATTGGCTGATAATCATTTTGAAACCATTTATAATCAAACATGATTGGCCATTGATAAAACGCTGTCACTGAAGCAATCAGCCACTTTGAATGGCGTCAAAGGGACGCTCGCAACGAGCCTCAAGGCGGTGCTAGCTTTGGCTGCGCACGTGTCGCAGAGCTGGCAAAAGCTGATCCTTCCGCAAGCTGTCCTTGGTCGTCAATGCTGATAGTGGTGAACTTATGCTGACTATATGCTCACTGATGCTTGGTATCTCCCTATAGCCCTAATAGTTGATTAACGATTCATAGTGGGCAATATTGGTAATGACAAAAAAGCATGATTCATGTCGGCTTTGAGGGTGAGCAGAATGGCATAGAATGGCCAACATGACAACTAACTACTTTCCCTGTTCTTGGTACAAAAAAACGAGCTCCTTCGTGGTTGAAAAGTATTCGCCAGGGAGAGACGACCGACCTTTGGACAACGCAGCTCAAGCTTGGAGTCCCACATGTTTTTGCTCGAGAATCCTATGGGATCCTATGGGTGTTTCTTCAAATTGGGAACCCCCCAGGTGATGGTTGGCTTAATTACTATCAATGGTTCATATAAAGGATAATTTGGGGTACCCTATTTTGAGAATCGGCCCTATTGTGTTGTGAGGGTTTTTAAAAGGTGCCTTTTTAGCAAAGCTGAACATGGCCCCAACATGGGCCCAACAAGGTAGTCGACCATGTGGTACATCCAAGTCATGATATCTAAGTTAGCTGAGAAAAATCTGCTAGTCCACCAGGCAGCTATGCTTACCCCAGGGCTCAGACCTCCATGCAATGATTCCCTGCTCCATTCATCACTGGACTGGTTGATTTCTTGAGTGGTTTTCGATGACTCGTCGGAAAAAAAAATCAACAGGTCCACTGATGAATTTTTGAAATATCAGTTAGGATGGTCACTGGTGAAAAGAAAATCCCGCCAACCCTTCCTATAGGGGATTATTGATTGCTGTCATGGACCTTCTTGAAACTTCCTGGGCCATCGTCAAACATTACCAAGACCAACCACAATTAACCATCATTGACTACATTCAACAAGACTAGTCACTCCCTTTTCTAAGCAGCTTAGTAACAGCTTTTGTTATTGCTTTCTGATCATCCAGCAATGATTCAACTGTCCAATGATTCCACCAGCACTCACCTGCCGGTGGGTCAGTTCACCTCGTACCCCTGGTTCCCCCACTAGTAACCAGGCTGTTTTCGCTATGAACTTGTTGGTGGTTACCCCTCATTAATTGGTTGATATTGACCCACAGCCATATATAGCCGGTATATCCCCTACTATTGTTGGTCATTTTCCCCTATTAACCATTAGCCAGCTACTATTAACCATTGGTTAATAGCCACCTGCGTTGACCCATCGCCACCTGCCTTTTAGGCCATGCCATGCCACCGGCCGACATCACCGAGGTGCCACCGCCGCCATGAAGCGATCGGCCACCACGGACAACTGGTCACACCGTGACGCGCAGACGGGGCCAACCCCACAACGGAACGGGGACGGGTCCAACCGCTGTGACGGGTGCAGCAACATCGAAAAACAGGTGACATGAGCTGACATTAGTTGCCTCGTAGGATCGACATTAGCATCATGAGTTGACATTAGTTGACTAGTGTAGTTGGTTTGCAATTGGAATCTACTTGGTTTGCAACTAGTTGACTAGTTGGTTTGCAGAATCTAACAGTTGACTAGGTACAACCTAGAGTTGACTATAGTTAGATTCGTTGGTCATAATAGGTGATGGTCCTCCAGAATCAGTTGTTTGTAATCTCCTATGCTGAAATTTTAATGATATCCTATGGTTGGTGTTTCTTGCAATCCCCCTGATTCATGTTGTACATTGGTTGATGAGGAAATCTCTATAATGCGAAATCCTTGTGTTCATCAGCAAGTTTCGGAGCTTGTCTGTTTTCTGTACATTTCCCTACCAATAAATGTCTGCGCCCTTATAAAAATTCAAGAAAAGTATCTTCAAATGAATTATATGTCTACATGCATCCAGTACAGTATCTATATCCACGTGTCAATCCTGCATGTGCATATGAACAATAGAGAGTGAGAGTGGAAAAAAGAGAGAACATGTTCTTTAAAAAACAACAACTTCATGGGCAAAGAGTGTGAAAGCTGTTTCTCGGGTTGTGAACCTACATGAATCCAGCTGGGAAGGGCCTGCGGGTGACCCCATGATGGGAGCTCCCAGCTGTTGCTCGATAGGCTTTCCAGGGGAACCACTTGAGGTGAGCTAAGCCTTCTGTATGCTGAAGGGGCGCTTGAAACTTCCAAATCAGCATCAAAGACCTACACCTGGAAGGCTACCCAGTGGTTCTGGGGGCTGAATCACTGCACCTTAGCGTTGCTCATGTCTCCAACTTGGTGGAACCAACTGGCAGACCACTTTCCAGTCATCCAACTGATCAGGGCCGCTGTCAAGCAGCCGCTTGGAAAGGGGACACTCCTTGAAGCCACATCGATCCCCGAAATGCTTGGCTTCAGAACTGGAAGGCTACCCAGGTTCCCAGTGGTTCCCCTCTCCTCGGTTGCGTTCTTGGACTTGGCTTTGCCCAACTGTCCAAGACCTTGGAACGTTACCAGAAAGAGGCCCCCGTCTGGTGACGGCGGCCGGTGATGCCGAATGATGGTTGATGCTCGTTCATGATGGTCAGTGATGATTCATGACGCTGAATAATTGTGATGGAATGATATCATATGGCCTGGCATGGTGTGAACTGCAATTGGATGAGAGCAGCAAAAGCTCATGGATGACAAGTCCGGCGATCCACCAACAGGGCCGTTTTCCGCTTCTCATATGATCCGCGTATCCGAAAAGAGATGGCAACCACACGGAATTTTGAGCTGTCACCTACTGACTGATTGCTATTGGTTGACTAGAAATCTAGCAGTATCTGCTGCTCTGCCACCCTTTGGAAGGTCGAGCCCCTTGCGTTCTGCAAGTTCCAGGGGGCCCAATGGAAGCTCAGAGTCAAAACCTGCACCAAGGCGACATTTGTCCATTCGCATTGGGGGAATGCCTTCCCATGCATCAATAAACCCCCGGAGCCGAGAAAAATGTGTAGATTTCCCACTAAACCATCTAAACCCCAAGGAGCCAACCAGGGGTAAGATTAGGGAAATGGGATTCACTATTTTGCGATTTCAAATTGGAGTCATGTCAACGAAAACGGTCCGCGCATTGGATGCCAGTTCGAATAAAAACTTGCAAGCCAAAAACCTGGTCTTTCTTGAAACCATGTTTCTATGCTGCTGTCTCGGAAAAGAATACCTGGTTGGTAGCTATAACCCATCCATGCTCCTGGAGTTCGTGCGCAGCCCCGCGAGTCGAGCCGGTTACCCATCTGCGCCTTCTGACTTCCGTGGCTCCTCGCTGCCCTGGATTGGCTCACCGGAACACCCCCACGTGGCGAGAGTCGCCAACCAATCGGTGGATGAACATCCCAACAGCTAGACTAGTGTGGGCGACCCATAGCTGCGTGTGACCACCATCATTGGTGTCGGTGAATGCCCGGCCGAAGCCATTGTTTAACCTGATGGAGCTGCGCTGACACATCCAGCATTCCCAGGGGATCTCGCAGCAAGTTTCGCCATATGGCGGGTTGGGTCAATATCAACCAACCAAAAAGATCATAGAAGTGTTGGTTGGTTAATATTATGTTCATAACCAAACTCTGGTAAATGTTGCTTGGTTGATCAAAGATCATAAGAATCTATTTACCCAGCTCGCCATATTGACTATACCACATGGTTTCAACGCCGGTAGCTCCTGGCTTCGCTCCTCCTTTTGAAGGGTTGGGATACCCCTGGCGAAGCTCATCGCTCCCTCCTAACCACCAGCCGACCAAAAGTTGGCCATCCCAAGCCAGAGCTGGCCCACCGGCACATCCAACCCCCAGCCTCAGGTGCTGAAGAGCTCCGACCAGCAACAGTTGCCCGCTCCAGAGTCTGTAACACCGAGGCCTGGTGATGAGTCAAGGAGATAACTGCGAAGATCAAGCAGAAATGTAGCCCTGAAAACTTCAGGCACCAAAATTCGATCATAATTCTGGACAGTTGTTCTTTGTGCCCATGGTTCACGGCTCATGAATTTTGACCTTGGCCTCAGTTTCTGGCAGCAGAAACTGGATCCCCCAGTGGTCATGGTGGTCTACCTGCACTGAGACCCGCACCAACACTGGGTCACTGGCGTCCTTGCGGCCGTGCACGGCGGCCGCAAGAGCATCGCAGCCTGAGGTGAGACAAACCGCTGGGAAGGGATATCTTCGTGGAATATGTGTGTGTGTGTGGGAATATGTGTGTGTGTGTAGAGAGAGAGAGAGAAGAGAGATGGTACCACGTATTCTGGGTGATTCATGGTGTTTCTATGCATCGGGGTACCCCAGAATCGATCATTAGAGGTTTACAGATGTGTTTATCTTGCGGTCAATGATGGAAAATGATTTGTCAACGCTGCCGAATTGCGCGGATCACTCATACAATGGTGATGGTTAATGATGGTCCATATACAGTGACGGTTGAGATAGTGGTTCATGGACGATGGTCAAAGATGGCTACATTATTGAGGTGCTGATTTCTCAAGGTAGTTTGGAACTATTCTTGGACCATTGGAAAAGAAATGGTATAGGCAAAGGTCCAAAAAGAAACGGAATGGATGCCTTTATGTGATCCACCAATTGGATAGTTACGACCACCAAATTAGCCTGACCAACCACCAACGGGTCATGGTACAGCAGCCAGGCGTACGGATTGGAACATGCTCACAATCTGACTGCTGTGACCTCGTGGCAGGTTGAAGTGCTCAGGCCCATCTTGGCTCAAAGTTCAACTGCATCGGAAATCTTAGGATGCCCAATGAAATCACCAGCAAAGGAAATGCTGCTCCCCGAAACTCATTTCCAGAGGCACAGTGAATTATGATGTTTCAGGGACAGGAAGTGCTTCGCTGTTTCCAAGGGGCATTATTTCATTCTTGGCCGTATCTAAATGACATCGACCGTCATCAACCAACCAACCAACCAACCAACCAACCAACCAACCAACCGACCAACCGACCAACCGACCAACCGACCAACTGACCAACCGACCAACCAACCGACCAACCATGGCTCTGGCTAGCCCCACCTCCTCGAAAGGCCGACGCGCGGGCAATCTTCGAGGAGGTCTCAGAGGTGTTGCCAACAGCAAGGGTATTGATCCAAGGTAGATAGGTAGATCCTACTAGGTATGGAAAACCCGATAACTGTGGATATGATAAGCTGAGAACCATGGATAACCTGATAACTATGGATTTTTCAGCGCATAAAAAACATGGATAAGCTGATAACCATGGTTTTTTTGCCCTGATAGCCATGGATAACCTGATAACCATGGATAAGCTGATAACTATGGATAACCTGATTCTCGATATCTCGATTGATCCTACTATTGATTGATCTGGGGCATTCCGGATGGCATAGCTATGGGTAACCTGATACTCCCCTTGCAACCCTTTTCTTACCTTCCTCTTTGTCACCAGTTGGTGACAGGGTGGCAAAGGTGCTAGCAGCGCAGGTGAAGGTGCAATGCCGTCTCTGTTGTTGTTGTTGTTGTTGTTGTTGCTGGTGGTGGTGGTGTTGGTGGTGGTGGTGGTGGTGCTGCTGCTGTCGTCGTTGTCATCCTCAAGGTCCTTGCTGTGTTCGCTGTGTTTGTTGTTCTTGTCGATGTCCTTGCCATCATCGCTGCTGTGGCTGCCGTGGTTGTTGGTTGTTGCAGTTGTCTTCGAAAGATGCGTTGCTGCTGTTCTTGTTGTGGATGTAGGAGGGGACACTGTGATACTGTGATTTAGTGGCAAATCCAAGGTTTTGGCCACCAGCCAAAGCCATGAGCAATTTAGAGAGCAAGCTACCCTGATGCAGGCAAAGGGATTCTTGAAGCCTCCGAGTTTCGAAGCCGGGGTCCAATTCAAATAGGAACCCATCCCACTGGCCCCCTCCACTTCTAGGACCTATGCAGAGTTCTCAGCTCCAAGTATGGAGAAAATAGCCTTTGATATTCTACTCCACCAAGCAAAGCTGCTTCTTTTCAGCTTCCATTTGTCTCTGCGTACCCTTGTTTCAACTCCCAATTATGAGGGTTTCCTGGGGATTTTCCTCCCCTTTCCGGGAATGTGTCAACTTTGGGATGTCAAATAACAGGAGGAAAAATGTGACAGATCAGTGGTTGGGAATGGGATCACCGACCAAACGATTCGCAGAATCCGCTGTTGAAAGGATTTCCCTACCCAAACATGTTGATGAAAAACACCCGCTACTTGTGGCAATATTGGTTGAGTGGCTATAAGGCTATGATGACGAAATTCGTCATCACCATCAGATATCAGTAGTGTCTTCCTCAAAACTCTGTACATCTCCCCACCAACCTGCAGGCAGGTGAACCCGGGAACAGCCAGCTCAACAGCCGATGCTTCGAAGTTTCACAGCTCCGCCCGGCTCAGCACCGGACCAGCGTGTCCAGCATGGTTTGCAGACTTGTGGGGCTGGCTTTCTGGCGAGATAAGGCGTTTTTCAGACAGCGCGCGTGACAAAGCCATATAGCAATTTCTGGGCTTGGTCCATGGGTTGGTTGGCTGCAGGTACCTGCCATCCCCTTGGTGTCGCCACTGCTCAACAGCTTTTCCACGGTCAATGGAGCCGCTGATCTTTGGCGGTGCGAAATCAATGCCCCAAGTGGTTGGTTCATGGCCGAAGCACCTGATGGAGTGATGGAGCAAACAGCTCATCAATCCATCCAAACAATCAATGAATTTAATGGATTGATGATGTCATAGGTGGTTCTTCGAACTCCGAACCATCAGATTCACTGTACCTGCTCAATTGATCAATGTATTCTCGTTGCCAAAAAAAAGAATCTACCAGAAACAACAGCTGTATTAAAGTAGGCACCACCTATTGCTGGTTCAGACTGGGATTCCAAAATTGGTTTCACTATTCAACTGGGAATCCAAACTGTGGCACAGCAGTCGTTTTTCGTAGCCGGCACCTCGCTGGGAAACCAACCTGGGGGAGAACCTAACTGGTCGCCAGCACTGGCTATCCACTGGCTGTCGGATCACCAGAAGGTTCCTCTACCGGGGAAGCACGTCAGTCCACCGGTTTGGCCAAGATGGCCACAGCGCTGTGGGAAAAGATGCCACCATTGCCATACCTTGGCTGAACCAGCTCTGATTTTTGGAGTTAAGATTGGCCACGAAATTCTGGTTGGATATGGACACATTTTTGGCGAGTAACTTGAGAAGTTTTGATGTTTGGGAGTAGCAGTTTTTCGAAGCCATCCACCTATGCACGTCTCACCAAATTGCCTAAATTTCCCCAATTTCTCAATCTGTACATGGGATAGTTCAAACTGGCCATGCTGCAAATTGAATGGTTCACCCCCATTTGTTTGCAGTGTGGTTCTGGGTCCCATTTGGTGAAAACTCCAGGGGGGTAGGAATCTTTACTGGGATGTCAACCTACCCAAGTGTGCATTTGGCGTTGGCTCATACGCAAAAGCATTGGCTGCTTATCATCCTGTATGATTGATTAAGCTGCTTCCTGCTCATGTGTGGGCGTTAACAATTGATCATTGGTATTGCACATCAGCAGCTGACGAGTTCACCATCCTCAAACATCAATATAGAACCATTTTGACTGATTTGCCATCCTCAACCATCAATAACCATCATTAACATTCACTAACCATCACTAACCAACACTAGTCACTAACCATCACTAACCACATCATTCACCAGAAATGCCCAACCGGTTTCTGCCAGTCGCCTCTGCCCAGTTACACCAAGGCCCTCCGCACAGACGGCACCTGCCGGCCCGGCCCAGCGGTGCACTGAATCTGTTCGCCTCGGTGGTGGCTATGTGGTGATGCGGCCGATAATGCGGCTGATAATGCGGCTGATAATGAGGCTGATGATGGTTGATGGTTGATGGTTGATGGTTGATGGTTGCGATGGTTGATGGTTGATCATCAGGTTGATCATCAGGTTAATCATCAGGCCGATCATCAGGTTGATCATCAGGTTGATCATTGAGTTTGGTGTGATGAAGAGATGGTGATGGCTGGTATTTTCTGTACAGTTCATCTTGAAGGTAGGGTTCATATGCGGTTAGATGATGAAGATGTGGTGAGAAAATTGTTGGTGGGTACGTGTTTCATAGATGCTCAAGAATTTGTTGGTTGATACATTAATATATGGTTCGTGGTGGAGGATAAAAATCCACAATAGCCAACCACCCTATTGGTCCAAGGAATGACAAGGACTGAACTTGATCAAAGTGGTGACCACCAGTGAATCAGATTGCTGCTGTGCTGGTGATAAAGAGGAGGATGAGGAGGATGAGGATGAGGAGGATGAGGAGGATGATGAGGATGAGGAGGATGAGGAGGATGAGGAGGATAAGGAGAAGGAGGATGATGATGATGATGATGATGATGATGATGATGATGATGAAATGACCGAGAATTCTTATTGACCACTCTAACCAACAACAATAGGCGTATATTGTTGTTTCTCAAGCCATAGGGGGACGGCAACAGACTCACTTGCGTCTCGGATTTTGGCTCACTTGCGTCTCGGGCTCACTTGCGTCTCCCAGGGTTCACTTGCGTCTCGGATTCTGGTTCACTTGCGTCTCGATTTGCTCTTCTGGCCAAATCTGCTTTCTGGCCTCTGCATGCACTACTGAACATATCCAATCTCCCACCCCCCTCTGGCCTCTGCATGCACTACTGAACATTTCAAATCTCCCACCCCCTCTGGCCTCTGCACGCACTACTGGACATATCAAATCTCCCACCCCCTCTGCCCTCTGCAGGCATTACTGGACATATCAAATCTCCCACCCCCTCTGCCCTCTGCAGGCATTACTGGACATATCAAATCTCCCACCCCCTCTGCCCTCTGCAGGCATTACTGGACATATCAAATCTCCCACCCCCTCTGCCCTCTGCAGGCATTACTGGACATATCAAATCTCCCACCCCCTCTGGCCTCTGCATGCACGACTGAACATATCAAATCTCCCACCCCCTCTGCCCTCTGCATGCATTACTGGACAACATTTCAAATCCCCCACCCCCTCTGGCCTCTGCATGCACTACTGAACATATCAAATCTCCCACCCCCTCTGGCCTCTGCACGCACTACTGGACATATCAAATCTCCCACTCCCTCTGGCCTCTGCATGCACTACTGAACATTTCAAATCTCCCACCCCCTCTGGCCTTTGCATGTATGACTTAAAAAATCAAAACCCCCACCCCCTCTGGCCTCTGCATGCACTACTGAAAATTTCAAATCCCCACCCTCTCTGGCCTCTGCATGCATTACTGAACACATCACATCTCCCACCCCCTCTGGCCTCTGCATGCACTACTGAAAATTTCAAATCCCCACCCTCTCTGGCCTCTGCATGCACTACTGAAAATTTCAAATCCCCACCCTCTCTGGCCTCTGCATGCACTACTGAAAATTTCAAATCCCCACCCTCTCTGGCCTCTGCATGCACTACTGAAAATTTCAAATCCCCACCCTCTCTGGCCTCTGCATGCACTACTGAAAATTTCAAATCCCCACCCTCTCTGGCCTCTGCATGCACTACTGAAAATTTCAAATCCCCACCCTCTCTGGCCTCTGCATGCACTACTGAAAATTTCAAATCCCCACCCTCTCTGGCCTCTGCATGCACTACTGAACACATCAAATCTCCGACCCCCTCTGGCCTCTGTATGCAGTAGTGAACATATCAAATCTCCCGCCCCCTCTGGCCTCTGCACGCACTACTGTACATATCAAATCTCCCCCCCCCTCTGGCTTCTCCACGCACTTCTGAACATATCAAATCCCCCACCCCCTCTGGCCTCTGTATGCAGTAGTGAACATATCAAATCTCCCGCCCCCTCTGGCCTCTGCTCGCATTACTGAACGTATCAAAACCCCCACCCCCTCGGGCCTCTGCATGCACTACTGAAAATTTCAAATCCCCCAACCCCCTCTGGCCTCTGCATGCATTACTGAACACATCACATCTCCCACCCTCTCTGGCCTCTGCATGCATGACTTAACACATCAAATCTCCCACCCTCTCTGGCCTTTGCATGCATTACTGAACACATCAAATCTCCGACCCCCTCTGGCCTCTGCATGTACTACTGAACATATCAAATCTCCCACCCCCTCTGGCCTCTGCATGCACGACTGAACATATGCAATCTCCCGCCCCCTCTGGCCTCTGCACGCACTTCTGAGCAAATCAAATCTCACACCCCCTCTGGCCTCTGCATGCATTACTGAACATATCAAATCTCCCACCCCCTCTGGCCTCTGCATGCACGACTGAACATATCAAATCTTCCACCCCCTCTGGCCTCTGCAAATGCTGTTAAAACACCCATGCTACCAAGGTCGTGAGCAGCTGTCAGCAAAATCTAAAGTGTGATGCTCCGATTGCCCAATTCAATTGCAATCCCGCGGGTAGAATAAACTGAACAAATTGTCATGCGAGGCTGCTGAGTCATGTTTTTGTCAGCCCTAGCAGTGGTATCTGACAGAATACACCCACATACCATTTCACATATGAGCTCATACAGTATGGTCCTTTTCTTTCAATTTTTTTTCTGGTGGATCAATGGCGAGACATGGTTGATCCTAGTAAATGACTCAAAGCCCCATAGGTAACCTGGGGCTTACGATAGCTCACAAGTATTCAACATGTTTGGAGACATAAGCGAACCATTTTTGGAGACACAAGCGAGCCATTTTTGGAGACACAAGCGAACCCCCGCCCATAGGGGACCCCCAAATCATCCTATTATTCATATTTGGCCAGAAACCATTCATAAGTTTGGGGTCCCCAATTCAAAAGAAACCCCATATAACAACAGATGATTAGGGTAACAATGACCATGATGCTGCTGATGCTGCTGATGCTGCTGATTGTGAGCAACGATGTGCGGCAAACAGAGTGCCAATGGCATGGTCACCTGCCGATGTGTCAACGTCTCCGACTTCGACAGCGACCGCACGCTAGAAACACCCAAAGGGAAGGGACTGTCTTTATCGTCACCTTGACCTGTCAGCGAATTGGGTCTGTTTCGGACAGATTTTGTTCGTCAACAAATCACCATGACAGAAAAAACAACTATTGAATAAACCACCAGCAATTTCACCATCAATGGCTGGTGCTTCACCATCAATTACTAAGGGCTTAGCTTCGCCGCTGCAAGCTGGACTGACTCCTGTGACAGCGGTTGTGCGGTGATTTTTGAGGCGCTATGACCCACATGGGGTCCAATTTCAGGCTCCGAGGTTCAGCTCCCGTAGAAACACGCAGGGTGTTGGACTTCTTGGGTTGAGGGGACCCTAGGATCCTGGGGACCCTTCGTCTGGTGGCCCATCTTCGCGGCGGCACCAAGTGACAGGCTTCGATGATGTTGTACATCGCAGGCACCTCACGCCCCAGCGCTGAGCCATGTGGGTGACCATCAAACATGAGCGACCAATGGTTAAATCATTACACAAATCGTTGGTTTATGATTACTTGGTTGGCTTTATGGTTTACATGAGCATTACATAAATCATTGTTAGCCAAAAATAAATTGCCATCAACCAACCATCAAGTACTAGTTGGACAGTATAAACCAGGAATCTATCATAATTCATTACCCTAGAGTGGCTATCGTAATCAATCAATGAACCAACTACAAATCACCATAATCAACCATTCTAAACAATGCATCTTGATAACCCTACAGTGGCTTCCAACCATTTCGGATGGAGATTCTCTGCATATCGATGTCCAACGTCACATTCAAACCCAGCACTACCAACAATTTGGTGTATGTCCCCTTCTAGAATGGTCATGTGCGGTTTGCCTTCGGGGGCACCGATATTTCTGAATATCCCCTTCACTGTCCAAAAAAGACCCAGAGGTCATCAGCAACCACCCGGCACACTTGCACAGTATATATGCACACTATCAGGATTGGATAGCTACGGGCGACTGATCAACCGGGAGTTGCTTAGCACCTGCCCCTTTGACCATTCTGCCTTCTCAACCATTTACAGCAGACCATTCGTGAACCACCTCTGAAAGGTTGATGAACGAGTACCAATCATGTCAACCACTAGTGGTTGTTAATGGCAGCGACTAATCATTCATAACTACCATCTGGTTTCACCACTCCCTGTAGCTCTTTAGCTCCCCCTTTAAAGGGCCATAGGGATACCCCTGGCTCCTTAGCTCCCCCCAAACCACCAGCCAGATAACAACCACTCACAACGACCACTCATGCCACGGTGAGAATCTTGCTGACCTCCCAAGGAGCGCCGAAGGCTAGAAGGCCGCCGTGAGTGTTGATCGGGAAGTCCTTTGCTTCGTAACCGTTCCTTGGTGACAACAATTATGAATCATCATCAATCACCATCAATAATCATCAATAATTATCAATCATGATCAAGTTTCATCATCATCAATCACCATCAATAATAATCAATCATGATCAATTTTCATCATCATCATCAATCACCATCAATCACCATCAATAATCATCAATAATTATCAATCATGATCAAGTTTCATCATCATCAATCACCATCAATAATAATCAATCATTATCAATTTTCATCATCATCATCAATCACCATCAATCACCATCAATAATCATCAATAATTATCAATCATGATCAATTTTCATCATCATCAATCACCATCAATAATCATCAATAATTATCAATCATGATCAAGTTTCATCATCATCAATCACCATCAATAATAATCAATCATGATCAATTTTCATCATCATCAATCACCATCAATCACCATCAATAATCATCAATAATAATCAATCATGATCAATTTTCATCAATCACCATCAATAATCATCAATAATAATCAATCATGATCAATTTTCATCAATCACCATCAATAATCATCAATAATAATCAATCATGATCAATTTTCATCAATCATCATCAATCACCATCAATGATCATCAATAATTATCAATCATGATCAAGTTTCACTAATCATCATCAATCACCATCAATCACCATCAATAATAATCAATCATGATCAAGTTTCATCATCATCAATCACCATCAATCACCATCACTAATCATCAATAATCATCAATAATAATCAATCATGATCAAGTTTCATCATCATCAATCACCATCAATCACCATCACTAATCATCAATAATCATCAATAATAATCAATCATGATCAAGTTTCATCATCATCAATCACCATCAATCACCATCACTAATCATCAATAATCATCAATAATAATCAATCATGATCAAGTTTCATCATCATCAATCACCATCAATCACCATCACTAATCATCAATAATCATCAATAATAATCAATCATGATCAAGTTTCATCATCATCAATCACCATCAATCACCATCACTAATCATCAATAATCATCAATAATAATCAATCATGATCAAGTTTCATCATCATCAATCACCATCAATCACCATCACTAATCATCAATAATCATCAATAATAATCAATCATGATCAAGTTTCATCATCATCAATCACCATCAATCACCATCACTAATCATCAATAATCATCAATAACAATCAATCATGATCAATTTTCATCAATCACCATCAATAATCATCAATAAAAATCAATCATGATCAATTTTCATCATCATCAATCGCCATCAATAATCATCAATAATCATCAATAATCAATTTTATAATCGTCAATAATCATCAATCATGATCAATTTTCATCATCATCAATCACCATCAATAATCATCAATAATCATCTTTTTTGATCAATTTTCATCATCATCAATCACCATCAATAATGATCAATAATTATCAATCATGATCAATTTTCATCATCATCAATCACCATCAATAATCATCAATAATTATCAATCATGATCAAATTTCATCAATCACCATCAATAATCATCAATAATTATCAATCATGATCAATTTTCATTAATCACCATCAATAATCACCAATAATAATCAATCATGATCAATTTTAATCAATCATCATCAATCACCATCAATAATCATCAATAATAATCAATCATGATCAATTTTCATCATCATCAATCACCATCAATAATCATCAATAATAATCAATCATGATCAATTTTCATCATCATCAATCACCATCAATCACCATCAATGATTATCAATCATGATCAATTTTTACTAATCATCATCAATCACCATCGATAATCATCCATAATTATCAATCATGATCAATTTGCATTAATCACCATCAATAATCATCAATAATAATCAATCATGATCAATTTTCATCAATCATCATCAATCACCATCAATAATCATCAATAATAATCAATCATGATCAATTTTCATCAATCATCATCAATCACCATCAATAATCATCAATAATTACAGTATCAATCATGATCAATTTTCATCAATCACCATCAATAATCATCAATAATTATCAATCATGATCAATTTTCGCTAATCATCATCAATCACCATCAATCACCATCAATAATCATCAATAATAATCAATCATGATCAATTTTCACTAATCATCATCAATCACCATCAATAATCATCAATAATAATCAATCATGATCAATTTTCATCAATCACCATCAATAACCATCAATAATTATCAATAATGATCAATTTTCATTAATCTTCATCATCATCAATCACCATCAATAATCATCAATAATTATCAATCATGATCATTGTTCATCAATCATCATCAATCACCATCAATAATCATCAATAATTATCAATCATGATCAATTTTCACTAATCATCATCAATCACCATCAATGATCATCAATAATTATCAATCATGATCAATTTTATAATCATCAATAATAATCAATCATGATCAATTTTCATCAATCACCATCAATAATCATCAATAATTATCAATCATGATCAATTTTCACTAATCATCATCAATCACCATCAATAATCATCAATAATTATCAATCATGATCAATGTTCATCAATCATCATCAATCACCAACTATCGTCGACAATCATCAAGCAATGACAGCGTCTTGAGACCCCGTCCAGTGGTTTTTAGCCTGGAAGACCTATATAGGATCCCGGAAAGGATGACTCAAAGTTTCAAAGACTGAAGAAACTTCCCAATGTAAAGAAATGGCTGCATCATGTCCCGGTCCCGCATTTATGTTGAATACCTTCCTGGAATCCTAACGACAGTCAGGCTTACAGCGACCATTCTTCAAACCACAATATTGAACCCAACTAAAAAAACACGACAGACGAACAAACATTGCGGCGCTGGAGTTGTTTTCAATCCGATACATTGGGTAGATCAAACTCCTCCAAGCACTTGAAACGATCCTCTGGTTGGCGACTTCAAAAACTGTTTGCAAGGATGCAAACAAACAAAAGTGGTCAATCATAGTTCTGGCCAGCCTTTTGGCCAACCATGGCTAGCAATTAGTGGTCACCAAGTGTCTCGAGCAGTATCTCGATTAACATTCGCCGAGCTGCGCCGTTCGGTGGAACATCTCTTCCACCCAAGCGCCTCCCTTGGCGGTCACGCCACAAGCTTCCAATGCGCGCACAAAGCACACAGGATAGCAGTCCTAGGTACAGCATGGCACAGCTGCAAGATATCTTGGATACCTTGCAATTTGCTGCCATTAACATTTCAACTGCTGCATACTGTACTGCCCATGTGTGTTCTTCTTGCCCATCAGTGGGCCTATGTCATACTATACCTGTCTAAACACGGGCCAAAACATGAATCGTCGCACAACTGTCTTTACCACGAGGAAACACCAACATCTCAAGCATGTCAATACTAGAAACTATTGAATCTACTAGATAGTATTGATATTAGCCACCATTGTGAACCATATCCATGTGACAAAGTTTGCTTCGCCGAGGAGCATAGAGACCAAACCATTGGATGTCTTCCGGAACCAGTTGAGCCTCCGAAAATGCCGACCTTGCTGCGGCCTGCAACGCTCACACCCTGCCACCCTGCCCGCAATGAAGGGCTGTGTTTCATCATCTTGGTGTCATGGTGAGCTGTTCCCGTATGTTGTGAGATTTCCAGATTAGCATCAATAAGTATCTAACTTAGATAAAATCGTACCGTACCATGCATTCAACGATCACCAGCAGAATGCTGTTACATCTACTTTAAACCTAGATAATATTTAAGTATTCAAATCATATTCAAGTCTACTGGAGAAACGCAAAAAAGACCCATGTGAAGCCACTCTACTGCTGCATTGTACACCACTTCAAAGCATCAAATTCCAGGCACGCTCACCATGGAAGCACGGCACGATTGAAAACAGTGAAACCACAAACCCATGTGTCCAAAGAGAAGACTCCCTAGCACAACAAATCTCACTATCAATCTTCTCACCACCAGGAACTACCAGTTGTGCCATCTCACTGGATACCAGGGCATGAAGCGAAGCCAACCCACGACTCGTGGTGACCTGACCTGACCATCGGAGCGCACCTCACAGCTGAACATGCTCTCATCGATGGGCGCGGGAGGATACAGCGGGCCACTGGCTTCGCCCCCACCGAGGATCACCACGCCGCCCTGTGCCGCCACAGGGCCCAGCTTGGGGCTGGCGTCCCCATCCTGTGCGACCAGTGGCGG
>VSDK01010628.1:96611-123079 GCA_009767595.1 Symbiodinium kawagutii | reverse complement strand
TGGTGGGTGGGGGGTGGTGGTGGTGGTCTATTGCTGCTTCTGCCCATGCCATGGTGGCTGTGGCTTTTTTTATGCTGCTGCTGTTGGTGGGAGTGTTTTTATTCCTTGTGGTTGCTTGTTGTTTGCTGCTTGTTGTTCATACGCTGTTCTCAAAGAGATGCAAATTAGTCATGACTAGTCATTGCAAAAAGATCTGCCAGCTGAAAATCGCAATACCCTAGTATCAACGCTGCTTTTCAATCTTTCGCATACTGTGCTGATGAGATTGAATCGACAGCTGCTTTACACCGCTGATAGCTCTCAGCCAGCATTTCATGGATTACCATCCCGAGAAAAAGGCTCAAAACCAAACGCAATGGCTGGGAGCCATGTCTGTTTCGGCTATTTGTTGCTGAAGGACCAATGAAATGTGTTCCATCCTTGTACTATCTTCTAGCAGTCAATGCTTTTCATCTATGAATCCTCGACTATCAAGCATTGTAACCTGTATCCGGAAGCCTTGCAATATCTTGCAATCGAGTTAATTCCGATCTGAACCACCCATCCTGCTGGAGGGGCGTGTCCAGCTCACCCCCCCCCCCCCGGACTGTTTGCCTTCGGCGAACCCCCGCCTTGCTGCTTACTGAGTCGTGACCCATGTAGTCATCCATGAAACTGCTGCTGGCGACGATGAGGGCAGCTCCGCCATCAGCTCTTCTGGCACACTCCAAGAGATTGGTCGCAGGGGCTATCTGCCGTGAGCTCATGACCTCAGAAACCAACTCACTACGTCGCACTCGCAGGCACCGGGATCAGTGACTGAGTCGAGCAGTGTCTTGCGGTCCAGTTTGCAGACCCTGAAACTCTGCTTGTTAAATATTTGAATTCATGTTGACAAAAATCAAACCAGCCACAAATGCCTCAAGAGTGGTCAGTAATATCGACTTGCCTTACCACCCACTGGTCATTTTCAACTCAGCCCTTCATCTTCGGCCAAGGCCTCCCACGGACCTCCCGACCCCACTGCACCTCCTCCAGGCTGTGGGCCTGGCGCGTCAAGGCCGCGGGATGTCGTTGCGCCTGGCGCGACATGAGCACCGAGACCATGGCCAGCTGCTCCCGGCGAAGGTCGCCACGCTGCAGCAGCCATTGCGCCACCTGGGGCGGCAGGTCATGTAGGGTAACCGCCATGGGGAAGGATGGGTCATGGGTTGGTTAATGGTTGGTTGGTGGTTGGTTGGTGGTTGGTTGATGGTTGATCTATGGTGGCGCTTAGTGGTTAGTTAATGGTTGGTTAATGGTTAATCAAATGATCAATGATAAGAAATGGTTGGTTGATGAAAAGAATTGGTTGGTTTAATTATGGTTGATACTGTGCATCAGATCATTGGTGGGTGGATGAAAAGGTGATGGTTGCTTGATATATGATTGATAGCTACTGTTAGTGGTGTTTGTGAAGAATGGTGGAGTGCCAACAAGAATGGTGAATGACCGACCAAGAACGATGGTTGAGAGTGGCTAATGGTGATCTGTTGGTTGATGATGGTGGATCATCAATGGTCAAGGTCAGATTTGACACTTGGCGAGTGATAAGAACAGTTGATGCACTAGCAATTGATCATGCAAATGATGGTCAGGAGTGGTTCGTAGTGATCATGTGGGAACAACCAAAGAGCAACAAGCAACCTAAGAATGAAAACCAACCAACAACTAGATGTGACTCAGTAAAAAAGCTGAGGGAACGACGATCCAAAGCATGCAGGAACATCACGAGCAAGACAGTATAGATGTATGACTCAATCCCATGCTAGTGGTATCCCATCAACGATGGTGGAATATGCAATCAAGAAGGGACGCCGATACCAAAAGTCCTTGTCATACCTGTGGACTGCGATCCTGGCTGTCCACTGCACCAAGAAGATGTTTTCGCGGGTTACCCATGACTTTGGTAATCCCCAAGTCACCCTTTAGAAATGTCAAGGTCTCGTTGAATCTATGGAAAGCCCCTTCAGCCCGCTTGGAGCTGCCCCCATGTATTGAACGGTTGCCAATCAGTGAGCAGAGCAACCACCGACTGCACTACCATGATACACCAGGGAGGGCGTGTTCCCCAGGATCTAAAATCAATGAGAAAATCAAAGTCTGGGGCACCCACATCTATTCACCAACCATTCACCAACCATTAACCAACCATTCACCAACCATTCACCAACCATTCACCAACCATTCACCAACCATTCACCAACCATTCACCCACCATTAACCAACTCGACAGCTTAGCCTTAGCTATGAAAATGTGACTTGGCTTACCGCCCTTGTCGTTGGCCACCAGGCTCCAGCGCCTTGTCATAGCCATGAGGGATACAAGGAGAAGGGAGTGAGTTCTCTGGGTCCTGGCAGCGAACATCGGCCCTTGTTCAAAGCTTGGAAAATGTGAAACCAGAATTTGATCATTTACAAATAACATCATATTCTATAAAGATCAATGATCAGAAATAATATCTCCATAATTGTCAGCACTGCATTCTGGTGGTACGAAACCCCAGGAAAGAAAAAGTGTCCTTTTCAGAAAGAGCGTTCCCGTGTCCAAGCACCGCTGCCCAAGGCAGCGGCTCTGCCGGGGCTGGTTTTCATAGATGCATCCTGCGCCTTTCTTCTTCCAAGTTTCCCACAACCCACATTTCCGGACCACGAAGCCCGGAACCATGCCACAGCTTGCCGGAGCCCGGTTTCTGCAAACAACCGGTTCCCAAAACCGAAGTTTATCAAAAATCGGTTGTAGGTTCCCCTGGAAGCACACCAAGGTTTCAGGAACTCAGGTTCCCTGAACCCAGGTTCCCAGAACCCAGAACAGAGCGACCGGGCGGGAGTTTGCCACTGATCATCCCAGAAGCTAGAAGTGCTGAGACCCCTAGCTAATTACCCCGGTAGCTTTTGGGGCATGAAAATAAAATTCATCGAAGGCATTTGTTCTTTGTTTTTCTCTTTGCATAAGCGTCTTCAGGACCATGATTCAGAAGCAACGAGTCCAATTCTTGTACCTCACAGCCTACAGAGACATCGCTGGAGAACACGAAGCCCTCCCCAGCAGCGGGTATCTCGAGTGACCAACCAGGTCGACCAGTCGTTTTGGACACTTCTCTCAAGGACACTGCAGCGGCTGTTGGCTAAGAATGGCCAGTGATCATTGAAAATGGATGGGTTCTCAAGCCATTCCCAAAAGTCATGGTTGGTTGCTATGAAAGGGTCATATTGGATTATGATGGTTTACGACCATAAGTGGTTAATAAACTGAATGATCACTGGGGGATCCCCTGCTTGAGAAACCACCTGGGACCTCCCAACCCTCTCGACCAGGCCTGACAGCCCTGATCTGCTCGCTGCAGAAACTCTCGCGTCTCCAAGGAGGACACCGCGTCCCCGGCCACCACGGCCACTGCTTGGCAGCGCTCGTTCTGGCGCAACGTCAAGGCCCAGCACGCCCCAAGTGGTTGTGATCTGTCTATCTGTACCCTGATTCATACCGTATACCCTTCCGGTATCAACAACTACTTTGTAGTGATCATGATACCTAGTAGGTATTGTGATGATTCAAAACTAGGCTAGTGCTTCTGGTGCCATGACATAACAACGACCATGGTTTGTTGGCGGGTGTAGCGGTGTCTTGACGATGGGAATTTCATGACCTCAGTTTACCTTCCTGCCTGGACCGCGGCCCATCCCTACCGCGGTCCAACGCGTCTCCTTCACCATGCGCACGGCTTCCAACAGGCCACTCACTGGCCCTGCTCCCCCAGTGTCGATGGTGCGCACCCGCACAGGGAGCTTCCGGGGCAACAAGCCCACCTTGAATGGCATGGACCAAGAGATTTCCCTTCTTGCTGATACCAATACTTAGTAATAGTTGATAACAATTAATAGTATACTAATAGCCAAAAATGTAGTACTAGCTAATTTTGATATTTAGTAAGACTGAAAGTAAATGCCCAGCCGTTTGTATTTCTGCTGAGAACTGCCAACATTCGAATCGGCAGTTGATGCCACCAGCACCTGCGTTGCCAAGTAGTGTGCTTCCATGAAGTGAGGGTGTGACAAGGAGGGCACTGCCACCAGACCGTCTAAGTCCTGCGGCACGTTCTGATCCACCAGAGAACGGCTGGTTGAACTTGACGGCCGTTGTGAACTATTTGTTGCATCTAGATATTGAAAAATTGACCTCTGAAAAGGTAAATGGATGCATTATGGGCAGATATTTCTGTTGGGCAATTAATAAAATCAGTTGTTGAGTAGCTATGCGTCAAAGGTTGAGGACAAATATACCAACCTCACAGTCTCAAAATATGACACTGTCAAGTTCAAATAGGAGGGTAGTTGGTCGTACCCTTGAGTGTGGGGACTCTGCTAATTCTCTGGATACCGTGGCAACCAAGCAAATCGCATTGGTAAATCATTTCCAGCCTATGTTGGCCACCTTAGATTCCTACACAGTAGCTGTGCATGGCCTCAAGCCTTTGCCCATCCATGTCAGAAGCATCCAAACGCAGCACCGACCATTAAGCCCTTGCCAACAATTGTTGCTACCGATTCAATTTATATTGCTTTTATAAATATGTATATATATATATATATATTTATTTATTTATTTACATGTATTATATATATTATGTGTTATATACATATATGTGATTATGTATGTATATGTTTATATATAATCACTTTCTAGAAAAATCATGCACGTCTGTATACATATACAATCATAACACATACAGGTATGTAATGTGTGTATATGCCCATATGGAATTCTACAGGCACAGTAAGAGACTGAAGCTGGAACTTTGTCGGGAACAATTGCTCATTCATGTCGTGTCATTGAAGCTGAAGCTCGGCAATGCGCAACATCCCAGCAGCAACTCAATAACACCATTTAGGCAGTCCAATAGGCGGACATACTCCGACAAACTGAAGCAGAACGAATGAGAATCCTCAAGTCAATGTTGCGGATGGAATCTGGCAACAGTCGTGAACAGCTGGATGTTCTGAACCCTGTGATATTGCATCACTCAAGTCGAAGCTCAGGAGGGAGCAAAAATTCATAAATGCCAGATATCTCAGGATCGAACGCGGCATCACCATCGCCAACCATGTTCACATAGAGTGACTTGCCCTCAACTAGGACATCCCAAGGCTCCACCTCCAGCCCTTCAGGACATTCCAAAACTTGAGTCCATGGTGCATCGCCTGGATGGAATGCCCACACCTTTCGCTGTCCAACGTCGGCAACATAGATTTTTCCCTCTTCGCTCACGAAAAGGCCTTGCAGGCAACTCCCTTCGTTCGGTGCCTCGCCAACCACGACTGGTTTGGCCTCGCCTGGCTTGATGCGCAACACGCGGAGCTGATCCGACATGTAGATCACTTCATCCTTGGTCGCAAACAAGCCAAATGATTTGAAGCGCAGATCTGCAGGGAGATCTTGGCTGGAAATCACGGGGTGAAGCTTTGCATCTACCAATTTCTCCACTGCTGCTCCCTTTTGTGTCAGGAGGTAAACGGCTCCGTTTGGTGAGCAAGACACGGACGTTACGTCCACATCACCGAGCACAGTGTTGCCAGACCCGTTTCGAAAACTCAGAACCCTGCGATTCTCCGCATCGACCACCAACATGTTGCTATCGGGAGACACAGACACTCCACAATCGGCCCCCAAATCATTCACTCCGTTCACCGTGGCACCTATTCCTGCAACGGCTTGGCTCTCAGGGTCTCCAGGCTTCCAGCGGAAGACGCTGCACAAGCCAGCACAGTAGATGGCACCGTCGTGCCAACAAATGGAGTTGACAGATTGCAACCCAAGAACCTTCTGCGGAGCTTGCACGCTGGCACCAACGTCTGCGGACCAGTGTTGCAAACAACGCCTCTTTGGCCGAAAGGCCTCAGAAGCTTCAGATGCGCTGCGTTTCTTGTGAACGCGCAATGCTTCCTCAACATCCCGCTGAAGATGATGGCCAATTGGGCCCATCGATGCAGAAAGTTGGCCGAGCCGAGCCAAATTCGTCGACGAGAGCGATTGAAAGTCAATTTTTTGCAGCAGCAAAGCTAAGTTGATCCCGCGGTCTTTCGATTCATTGAACCAATTCAAGAGCGCCTTGACAACTGCCTCCTCTCGAGACACTTGCAAGTCTTCCCTTGCCAAAATACGGCCCAGCTGGCCATCGCTCAATTGAAGAAAGTCGACCATGTCAATGCATGCTTCGAAGTTTGCGGCAACTTTCTGTTCGCATACAGCTTTCAAGTCGTGCAGGCCCTGAGTTTGTTGCAGAACCTTGAGAGATGTTGCGACAGGTGCACTGTTCATAGATGCCTTAATGGCTGCGGCAAGCTCTGGAAGGTTGTAGGCATCTGCCAATCGCAGAAGTTCAAAACAATCTTCCAATTCGACCTGAGGTTGATCGCCATAGATGTATTCAAGCAATGCAAACACCACTGCGTCAGAAGCAGCCATTTCTACTGCCTTTGCGTGTTGTATTTGAGTCGCCTCACGAAATGGTCCAACAAGCATGTTTTGGAAGTCTTTGCTAGCTGCACAGAGGACGGCCGTGTGGGCCTGATGTTCAGCGCCACTACGGCTCTTCACCACAACATCACAGAGCAGACCTTCCTTCCGAAAGCTCTGCAGTCGCTTGAAGATGCTCGCCTGATGCTGGGCCTGATGCTCAAGCTTCACAGCTACCATGGCGGCAGAGCACCGAGCAAAGCCTTTGGCCGCTGTGCTACTGGGCGAAAGTCCAGTGCTTGCACCCCATAGGCTAAGGTAATAGTCATGTGATCTATGACGGAAACATGCAAACAAAAAAGAAACGGGAAGGAAATGCAAAACACTATGCTACAGTAGTAGGAAATGACATTGATCGCATCCGTGCAATGTTCATGTAAATAGAGAAATTGCTTGTTATACGTTTTTCTTGGGGTCCTGTTGGTCTACCAGGGATGCTAGGCTTGTGTCAGGGACTACACTTGACAGCTGGTGATAGGTTGTAGCCCCAATCTAATGAGGTAACAGCTGGGTTCAGGGCTACTAGTATGATCTACTAGGATGAGCCACCAGAACCACCAATTCCCCATAGTGCTTTGACCAGTCTCTCGCATGACGAACTTGGTGAGATGCTGATTGTTTGTCTGGATACGTTTGCACAATTTTGCACATGTACACACAAGTCCGTCTTCATTGCAAATTCATAGGATCATGAATCGTTCCATCAAAAATCATTGGACATGCATACCTAGGGTAACAACCCATGTACTGCTTCATCACGGCGCGCACCAACCACGACATCGCTCCTTCATCCTTAGCCCTGCAGATTGCAGAGCCTTGGTCAAAGCCTCCTGCATCAGCTGAGTCGCACTGCGTTGCAGCTTCCCCACTGCCGTCCTCAGACAGTCGTGCTTTGCCATTCTGGTGAATCCCAAGCCAAACAAGGCAGCAGTGAATATGATTTGCCAGCTGCTTCTGGGGAGAATTCTATACACAGGGATCCATCAGCATGGATTCACCAGATGTACGTCATTCAAACGATTTGCAAACTGCCTTTTGGGGGAGAATTCCATGCACAAACCACTACGCCCCATGGGTCAACCCGTCCATTTTTGGAAGGTCATCGTTTTTCTCACCAGCTGTGGGTGTAAGCCACTGCTGTTTATGGCTTCGGCTGGATCGTCCCAGGAACCCATCGAAGCCCATGGCAGTTGCTTCGTTGCTTCCAAGGTTCATGCCATATCCCACGATCCGCACGGTGCTGACAGCTTGCGGCATGGCACCAAGTGACAAATTTGCCAGGCACGGCTGATCGGCCGAGGGTGATCAGCAGGGGAATTGTTTCCCTTGTTGGTTGACCGTATTCCCAACGCATGGGTTTTCGGTCAGATCACCTACAAATGCATAGGAAAGCATTTAAAGCATCCCTGTCATCAGATTTCAATCCCAATAATCATTAAAAAAGCATCCTTGTCATCACACAGAAGTTCTGAATGTGCTCAAAGGTTCATGCCCAAATGTTTGATCCCGCAGGTGGGCAGAAAAGGTCGTGTCATCTGGTCCGCTGTGTTCACTCCGCCATTCTCCACTCAACCAGTGTGTCTGAAGGTGGGAAGCTTCTGCCATCAAAGGATCACTTCTAGTTCTCAGTGAAGTTGCGCTCGGCTTGGAGCCAGCCAGAGGTGAGCAGGTTGGCGCATCAGACATGGTCTTTCCCAGTGACCCAGGAATAAGGAACAGCAAAGCCCAAGGTGGGCTATGATTGCCTACCATCTGAGGAAACCATCTGCTTTTGGGGCTCCCATTCATAGATCATGGGTTTGAACACCGAGGGCTAGGGCTAATCAAATTGCCAAGTACTGGGTGGTCGGTCTGGTCCATCAGAGGTGGTTCATCATATCAGTATCGGCGTTTGAGTCGATACCAATCACTACAAGGGCGGTTTGGCCCCATGGGAAGACACAGAATAATTCACGAGCACTGAGCCACATGAGCACCATGAATCATCCGCTTCTTCCCGTTTGGAATCATAATCTCCAAAATAAGGCTCCGTTCCATCTGGAAAAGATCCGCCAAACAGCCCTGTAAGCAACAGATAGCTCTTCTACACCGCTAAAGTGGAGATCTCCCATGGCCCCTGCCTCATCAGCGGAAAGCTTCACAGCCCTCTGCAACACCTCAGCCAAATGCTGAGTTCAGCCAGCGGTTTAGCAAAGGGTGAAGAGCTGCTGTATTTGCTTTATATATCTATACATATATCCATACATTACGTTTATTTAAATACTGGCTAATAATACAACCTATAATGATCAGGAAAAACAATTCCAATGGTCGACACTGGTACCAGAGAATGATGATTAACTAGAAGCAAACGTGATTCACCAGTACCAAGCAAAGTGCGGAAGGCCACTGATGTGTATTTTGCTGCGGGCTTTGAAGTTGCACCGCCCCTATTTTCCCTTCCAAAAGCTCGCTGATCATTTTCGGAAGCACCAACAACTTGAAGTATGTGCGGGTTCATCAACGGGGATATGTCTAGAACTCCAACATGGCGATGGGCATCTTACAAGCAAATGCACTGAAAAGTAGACCGGTGAGCGTACAGACATGGACTATTCTGCCCTGCCCACGATCCTATCTGCTGAAAGAACTGCTATAAACTGGTCGGTTGCAGCCGAGAGGCGGCTTCAGTGAGCAATGAACCTCAGCAACACCAAGGGTAGCACAGTTGACCATCCGAGATCCTGCGGTTCCTTTTGCATGCGAAAACAGGGACCGTTCATGGGGTTTTGGCCACCGAAACATGGGAGGGTCTCCTCCGTCAATTGCACAACAACAACAACAACAACAACAACAACAACAACAACAACAACTACTACTACTACTACTACTACTACTACTACTACAACTACAACAACAACAACAACAACAACAACAACAACAACAACAACAACAACAACAACAACCAACAATGGCAGGAATAGATATGACTAGTTGGATTGGTTCTACTGTGACCGACCGACCAACCAACCAAACAACCAACTAACCAATCCTGTTGCGGCTTCAATATTCTGGTTGGTTTAACCCGTATATTGACCATCATTGGCCGCACACAAATCCACACCGGCCAAACAGGCGCCCCTGCAGCGTTGCCAGAAGTCTGCACCGCCCTGCTCTCCAATCACCAGGACCTGCCAGAGAATATTATCCATGGTATATAATACGGCTGCATCGAAAACAAAGTTTACCATTGGTAAATGGTTAATGGTTAATAGCTAATGGTTAAACCAACAACTTGACAATAGCTAATGGTGAATGGTTAATAGCTAATCATTTAACAACTTGATAAAAGCTAATGGTTAAAGCTGCCACAAATGTTCATTACCACCATCAAGTAAGAGCAAATTGCCAAAGGTTCCTTGTTACCATTGGTAATGACTAAGGATGCTTGATAACAAACAGCTAGTACAGAACATTGGCAATTTGTTAGTGACCATGTCAAAATGGTTACATAATTAATCATGCTTAATACAGTGACCAACAACTAATCATTAGCCAATCAGAATGACGGGTGAGAATAATCAATAGTCAACAGCCCACAGCTACTAATGGTCAAAAATATTTTGCATTGGTTGTATCATGGGTGATAATTCTTGACTACGAGGAGCAATAACCAGCAAGATTTTCATGTCCAAAATCGGTGGTTCCCCATTTGAGGAAATAAAAATGATGAACGAGGAAACCATATCTGCGGTTGGTGACTAGCAGGTCCCACCAGTTGTGAATGGCCCACGTGAAACCCTCAACGGCCACCGCACCGTTGCTGCTCCATCCACGCCTTTGCCACGATGTTTTCCGGTGATTGGGCCATTCGGCTGGCTAAAGAGACCTGGGACTGCAATTTAAGAGGGCAACTTGCGGCCCCTTCTGCCAAACTATGGGCACAATATGTCAAATCCGGCTATGCTACCATGGGATCGTGGTAGAATATGGCGGGGAAAACAACAAAACTATGGGATACTATGTGTACATCATGATGCATTGCTGCTACATCCACCTCCCAGGTGAGGGACATGTGAAAACCGCTGGGTTTCCACCATCACTTGCCCCACCAACTCCTTGAGAATCAGCAGTGACATGTCAAACCGAGGTGGGGCATCTTACACCCAGGATACCGGAAACACCTTGCAGCGAACCAACCAGTAGTAACCCAGCACCAACCCACCAAGCTACAGCAACCTATCCAAAGAAAAGCCCGTAGTGTGGGACCCTCGGCTTCCCGCCGTCAACGGCGTCTCAATGCTCTTTAACAGCTCCTGAAAGGATTGTAGAGGGGGCCGCTTGAGAGCCGAAGCAGCAACATTGATATGGAGATAGATGGGTAGATAAGTAGATATGGTGGTTTCTCGAGATGGTCCTGGGTCAACACTCAATATGGTCATGGGTCAAGATGTTCACCCATTCAATTGGCATGAGATCCTTGCCCAGTTTCCACATCGCAGGGCTTCGGACTTCAAGGCCTTCAAGATTCTTCACTGTTGGGATGCTTGTTTGTGAAAGGCATGCGAAACCCAGGAGTACCGTAGAGATTCCACCGCGGCAATCCCGTCCTCGCTGTTCCCTATGGATGAACCTGGGCAAATCTCATTGCTGCTCAAGGTATTTCTCGGTGCTCATTGACAATACTGTGTCAGCTCAGTAATGTTCAAAACATCCATTGTTACTGGTGTTCAAAACTAGTTCTGCTGGTGTTCAAAACGAGGTATCACTTGATTACCGGTGTTCAAAACATCCATTGGTGCAACACCAATACTGGTACCATCTGACTTCCTGCAGCTGCATTCTGACTCATGAAGTGGGAGTGCCTTTTCACCAACCAGGGTTCAACAAGAATTCTCAAGAGTAAGCCATCAGAACACGCCGGATAACATGGGAACGCTGGGCGGTCAGCCTTCAAATTGTACCGGAAGAAAGTGAATGTTTCAGCCATGTCATTGGTTGTGACCTGTCATGCCACTACTTGCCAGTGAGATTCCGCGTCATTTTGGATGATTTTGCTGTCCGAAACCGTGGTCATATCAACCGTCATCACTGTCGCTGTCGCTGGTGAAAAAACCACCTCCGGGAAGCCCAGCTTTCTGCCAGCGCATGCTTGGAGGTTAGAAGAACATCTAGGGCCTGGCAGTGGATAGCAGACCTGGATAGCAAACCTGGATATCCGTGGAAGGTCCGATTGCCACGTTGAGGGTATTCTGGATCCAAGAAATCCAGGATTTCCAGGATCCAACACACTTGTGTTTCAATAAAACAGCACCCCACCATGCTTGGTGCCGCTCGTCATCATGAGATCGGTGCCCACATAGCCATGGCTTTGATCGGTGGTGCTCGGGGATTGGTTTCCAGCGATCTTCGGCCGTTGCGAACTGGGACCCATATCCAGTATGAACCAATACTGCTTGGTTGCTATAGCCCGGTGCCAGCTAGTGCTCACACCATGGCGTGTTTGCTTTAGGACGAACAATGTCAATGTGAATCCTGGATCATAATGTTTCACAACGGGTGTTCTGGCAATAGCGGTACTCCCAGTTGTGGTTGGTTTTGCGACCCAATAATCACAATTTTGCCGTAGTTCGGGGTAATCTTAGGGCCAGGGAGTTCATATTGAGTCAAGTATGAATAAAGGGGATGTGGCAACCACAGTGATATCAAAAATGAGGTCAAGCACAAGGTGCCAAGGAAATCAGTCATGGTGAGTGACCATTCACAGCTGTTGAAGATACCAGATGATAGAATCAATGACGTCATCGTTGAAAACGCGTTGCCTTGGGAAACTGCGAAAATTGCCAGAGGGGTCGGCTCATTGTTTCCCTGGTCAATTTGCCATGGCAAGCTGGATGCTCTGGCACTGTCCTCGAAGGCACTGCCTTCCGATTAAGACTCTTCAGCCATGACCGAATGGTGATGATGTTGGTTGGTTGATCATGGATCACCCATCTATACCTGGCACAACCCGCAACGAAAACATTCACCCTTGCCGTTTATAATCAGCAGGGTCATGGCTTCCCAGGCATTCTGAGTCTTGAACACACATCACACATACACCGCATACCGCATGCGCCCCTTAAATTCAACCACAAGAGTACTTATAGTCAACAACCTTTGGGGATATCCGTATGGTTCCCATATGAGCCATTCACTTGTAAAATCACGGGATACCGCAGGGGTTGTGCAACAACCTGGGTCGGTACACCGCTGCCAACCTGGCAAAGCCGGGTCACTGAAAAGTCCTGCGGCTGCGGAATCTGGGGATCAATGGCATCTTTCGTCGATGTGTAATGAGGGTTTGATGAGATTACTGATGGCTAGTGATGGTCAGATGGTGGTTTATGATGGTTTAATGATAAGGTTTCATAAGCTCTGAACTGATGGCCAATGATGGTTTAACGATGGTTACTGATGGCTACTCATGGTCAATCATGGCTATTGATGATTCGTGATGGCTAATAGCGATGCTTGATGATGGTTGATGATAGTGAATCACCATTGATGATGGCCGATAGTTGTCAGTGATGGCTAATAGTACTTAGAATGGGTAATTTATAGTGGTTAGTGGTGGTAAATGATGGCTATTGATGGTAAACGATCATGATTCATGATTGGTGATGATGACTACTCGGCTTTATTGACAGTCAATGATGGCTGATGATGGTGAGTGATGTTTCTAAAATGGCTCCTGGTGGCGAATGATGGCTATTGATGACAAATAATCAGATGGTTGACGACGGTGAATGATGCTTAACAATGGCTACTGCCGTTCAATGCTTTTTGATAATGGTTGTGTATTAATGGTAAGAATTCTGGCACCAGGCGATTCATGACGATTAATGATGGTTCATGATGGCTAATGGTGGTTGATGGAAATTGATGATAGCCTTCCTCCAGCAGTAATCATATAAGGACTTTGTTTGGAAGTGTTCAAAAAAAATGAGATGCACTCTGACATGCTCAGATATATTCAGATACTAGCTATTCACCAGCTACTTGAGACGAATCACCAGCTATTCAGATACACTCAGATACACTTTCATCAACCAACCGATTTCGGGCAAATCACCAGCTCTTCATGATGAAACTGGTGGCGTGAGGATCTCCCCAGAAGGTGGGCTTACAGGGGCGTCCAGGACGAAAACGTCACCACTTGGATTTCGACAGGGTCAGGATCGTCACAAGTCATATGGTTGGTTTATGGTTGGTTTACGGTTGATTTCTGGTTGGAAATGCGATTTAATCAAAGCGCAATTTGAGATACATTGCTGCCCCACACACATATCTGACTGTCATAGCTTGTATGAACTTTACCGTCACCACTTCGCTATTGCAGGCCTACAAATCCTGCTTGCTTTTCCATCACCTTTTCAGTTGATCTCCCAGCTGCCATCTCCCTGGCTGGTATTCCTGCTGATAACGATTCTTTTATTCTCATATTTAGTGAGGTGATCCTGTGGGTACCAGTTAAGTTCATGTTTGCCTTGATAGAATCAACCATTGCTGCGAAGATTTGATAGCCCATATAATCAGCTAGCTTATTTGCATTTATTTGCCATCATTGAGCCCGTCACCATTCCTGATTGAAAACTCACTGCTGCCGGCGCTTGCGCAGACCTTAAAGCCCTCAGTTTCTGCACGGATTTGTTGCAGTCCAGTGCTGACCAACCTGACCCCGTCAGATGGGGATCCACTGGTGCTGCACTCTCATGCATTCAAAATTTGAAAGAGACGTGCAGTTCTTCCACCGAGGACACACAGCTCCATTGGGTGTCTATGCGAGTGACTGGGTACACCCAATTACGCTTGCCATGACCAGGGTCATGATTACCCTAGCAGCATCCTGATGATACGAAAACAAATGACAAAACGTAAATAGCATACCATCCTCGTCAGATCATCAAATCATATGTTGCATCATGTCCAACATCGTGCTCTAATCTGCGACTGTTTCTGAGACATATATGAATGCATAAAATCATTCTCCAACCCCCAACAGAGTCACATCTTTTTGACTCCTCCCCTGGTATTCGGATAACTATTCCTAATGACTTTCAGCATCCACTACATCACCTATCCGAGCCACTACCATGGTTATCCGTTCTTAGCCACTCTTGACCATAGTCGACCAGCATGGAAAACTGAGACAGATTTGATGTGGGGCTTCCAACATCTGAAGCCCTGGTGGCATGGAATCCATCCTGAAGATTTTGAGCTCTGCACTCCGGGAATCTCAACAGCCTTGGCAGAACCCTGGAGGGACTGGCATTTGTCTGGTCTCATGGCGTCATATTCAGTGGCAAAACCATTGATTCAAAGATGCCCCTGTGTATGTTCAACCCGAGGAGTTCTACTTGTCATGGAGACTTGTGATGAAATTGATTTGGGCTTTGGGGTCGGTGAGCTCCCAGTGGCTAAAAGAATTTGTTAAGTTCATGGACTCCGAATGGACTCCAACCTGCGCCTGGAAGAAACCATGCTGAGGCGAACTCACTGTGCCACAGCTTTAGGAAAGCAAAGAAGCTGTGGATAGAATAAATAGATAGATAGGCGTAGATAGGCTTAGAGAGTTTACTAGAATTTCTGCTATCATAGAATAGAGTAGGTTGATAGATCGAATAGTAGAACTATGAATTTCTGATGTTCAATCCTACTGTATCCAGTCTGGATATATCAATAGCAATTCAATCGTGTAGATTCTTAGGCTGAAGGTTTGGCGTCCATTCTCTGCTTCTAAATCGTAGCAATGAAAAGAACTCGATGGACTCAGAATTCAATCGGGCCCGGTACCTATCTACCTAGCTATCTACGTCGCTATCCAACGATCTATCGCCGCCGATTCATCGATCTAGTCAGTTTGCCACCGACCGCTCTACCCAGCGAACTGTCTGACTATCTGATTGTCTATGCATTTAGCAGCTTATCTGCCTATCTATCTGATCATCTACCTATCTTACTATCCAACTATCTAACTATCTATCTATCTGTCTATCTTTTTATCCACCTGTCTGTCACCTATCTATCTACCTATCTATCTGTCTAGCTCTCTCTCCCCCTCCTCCATCTGTATCTAACCTATCTCTATCTTTATCGAGCTCTGTCGATATTTGTCTCTAGTGAAATATCCAAAAACGTCGCATTCGACGTGCAATTGTTAATTAGTCCTTTTGAGTTCCAAATGTGCTAGGCACCAGTCGCGTCCACGTGTTGGACATCTTGACATCAAAAAACATCTGGAGACCGCCCGTGTTTTCTTCAACCATTTTGCCTTCAAAATTGGCTTCGCACCACAGCTACCTGCAATTTGTTCGCAAGGCTTTCGCCAGTGACCTCCGCATCCGCCGCTTTCTGACCCTACTTTTGGACCATCCTGGAGCACGAAACTATGGAAAAAGGAACACAGCCGTTGGCGTCATGCCTAACTGTCACGCACGTCCATGTCTTTTGACATTTCTTCTTCTCTGACATCTCTTCTGCTGCAACTTTCCATAATTCGGAAGTTTGTCTTCTAAATTTCCTTCCATTTACCATGATTGACCAACACAAAGGTGATAAGCGTCATTCCGACTCAGCACGAACTAATTATCATAAACCATCATCAACCACCGCATTGGCTTCAACAACCGTGAATCGATGAATCGACGTGCCTGTGGCCCCATCGCTCGCATGTGAACACAGCCGATGACTTCACGGCCGAGTGGTACATTCCGAAAGTTTCGTTGATCAACTGACAGCTCTGGGTAGCAGTGGTGGGGGAAGCATCACTGCTTCTCCATAGAGAAATGTGGGTCTTTTGTGATGTTTGGCGTTCACAAAATTCAGGCTGGTACTGCCATTCTCAGCTCGACATCACCACCCTGAGTTCCATAATACATAGTGGTGGTAAGTCGCAGTCACGATGTATAGTAAAGGGGGTCTTTCACCACTGTTTGTAGATCCACAAAATCAACTGCAGCTGGGGAATCTTCAAGCAGCTGTGACTAAGGTCTGAGCCCAACCGGTGTCAGCAGCTTGAACGACCATAGCAGCACCACTGTATCCTGCACTACCACAGGTTGGATCCCCACGGAGTACCCTGAGGGCAGATGTAGCCAGATACCTTTCGCAGTAACCGAGGTAAACGCAATGATACAATCCACAATGATTCAATCGCTTCTTACTAAGCCAACCGGCCCCTGAAAAAGTGCTGCCTTCGACTGTGGAACTTGGGATGGTCATGACTTCTAACCATCCCATACGCCTGAACCAATTTGTGGACATCTACTGTTTACACATCATCCTTCATATTAAAAAAAAACATCAAAAACACCCATTTGGCAGTTCTGATAGGAAACTTGGGTGAACAAAATGTACACAACCAGCGTGAGTTTACTGGATGGTTTCAAGCTCAGAAGTTGATTCAGCTGCAGCACTGCGTTGCACTCCAACATGGTCGTTTCACCCAACTTGCAGCAGTGATGCCAGGCGGTTGAGTCCAAAAAAATCCAAGGTGAAACAATGGACTTCGGCTGATTTGAAAGAGGGATGTCAGAGCAAGGTTCATTCTGACCACTCTTCCAAAAGCTGCTTCCCAAAAGATAGCCACCCACTGGCGCACATGCGGCTTGGCCAGCCATTCCTAGCCCAGCTAAGCAAAAAGTACGTCACAGAAGATACATCGGCGTTTGGGATGTGAACTCGAGAGTGGACAAAACAATGCCTTCGTAAGATCTGTTATAACTAGGGAGATGGATTATTGGTTGACAAATCGCTATTCCCAAGTATGGGTCGAAAGGTTTTCAGCAGCTGTTCCAAACAAATACTTGATTGGTTCACCCAATAACAAAAATGGATCCGTTGACAAACAGCTATTCCTAACCATGTTCTTTATATAATAGCTTTTTCAACTGCTGTTCCCAACAAACACCTCCCAAATTTGCAACCGTGGCGTTCCCACCGTTGCTGCTATGCCCTGGCGCTGGTTGTCGTTCCTCCGCCGAAAGTTCATTCTGACCGAGGCGGTGCTGTGCCCAGCCTTCAGAGCTACGGCTCCCACGACCCAACCAGCGCTCGAAATGGCTGGGGGAAGCTGGGGAAGCCATTGGTGATGCTGAAAAAGGCTCAATTGTTGTTGTCATTGTAAGTTTGTATGTATAATATATTTATTTATTTACCTATTTATTCAAATATATATATATATAACATAAATAGAAATCAGATTAAAGACACATCATCCATATCACCACTGCATGCTCACCACGGATGCACATTGTCACTTGATCAATTCTGGCATACCTGGTAGTTTATACACTATTGTCATTAGTCACAAACGATACCGTGATCTGCTTCGGGACGCCAGGAAACAGTTGACCGCACTTTAAAGGCCTCGGACATACCGGTGACCCATTTTCGAGCTGTCTCCGTGTAGATTTACAACAGCTGGCAAGAATAAATGCAAATATAAGCATAGTCAAGCTCTTACATACGACCAAAATGGCAAAATGATAAGCAAGAAGCGATTGTCCTCGAGGTACAGACATGTGCTCAATTCAGAGAAAATCACAGCTTGGCGACCAGGCTTGCTGTTCAATCTCAATCATCACTGACCGGATGCGAATCACCTGCTTGTAGGTACCAAATTCACTAAATCACAGTGGTTCCTTCATCCCAGGAGGTGCGGGATGATGGTGCCGGAGTTGTTTCCTCAACAGTGAGGAACAACCAACCAGCGAGAAACTTGGGAGCTGTATCAAGCTTGCAATCAGTGCGTTTCAACGACTATAAACTTTCAACTTGAAGCTGAAAAACTGTCAAGCCAAAACTTCCTGATTGTGAATCCATCATACAACCAGTGTCATGTATGAATCGTGGCTGTCTCATGGACAGCTGGGCGTGACAAAAGCGAGCCCACAAAACCGGTTTCACACCAAAAAATGTTTCTGTATGTATGTAAGTCTGCACATATATACGTACATGTACGTGCAAATCTCACTGCACATATGTAACTCTATAGACTACGTATACGGTATATCCAGTGTCCTAAACATCTAAAAGTAAGATCCACTTGTTGGACCCACTTGAAGGTTCCATGTTTGATTGACCAGTTACAACTCATCCATTGTGCTTCGCTTGGCACCCCAATGACAGCCACATGGTCCAGGTACAACCCAGCTGAGTGCACCAGCGCGCAGCTTGCATAAGAAAGGTCTCAAGCCTGGCCACTGGACTCCCCGCCGGGGGTTGGCTGTGTAGAACCAGGTATTAGTAAACTAAACCTGGCAAAATAAGTACTGGAATAGATTCCAGAACCCCAGGTAATATGATGTAAAACCTGGTAACTCTGCTAGAATAGATACCCTGTCGAAGTATTAGTTACCTCATTTACTTCTAGAAACATGGTTTACTAGTAAACTAAACCTGGCAAAATAGTGTCAGGTGTCGAATAGTAAGCCCTAGTTTGGTTTACTAATCCACTGTAGATTTTTGTAGAAATCAAACCTGGATTAGTAGAATATGCTTAAAAACCAGGAGTTATGAGAGTCTATTTGTGGGTTTAGTGGGGGATCAGTACATACAAACTAAACACTGCTGATAAAAAAATATTGACGTATCAACAAACCAGAATGTGTACTTTTCAGGACAGGAAAAAGGTTTCAACATCACGAAGGGATTTGCAGCTAGAAGTATCAGTCAATCGCTGATTTCTGGAGGTAAGTCACCTTCCATGTGAGCACTTTACGCTGTGCAGCTACGCATCTAGCTACGTAGATATAATGCAGCGGTGTGCTTATGTTAATTTCTATGTATGCATCCAAGCTGGAACATAAATAAAATTACATAAATATTCACATACGCATATACTGGTTTATCATGCATCTATGCATGTAGTCTGGCCTGGTTGAACAGGAACCCCTGGAACTCCAAGGCATCACAAGTTTGCTTCTCGCTTGGCGCTACGGTCGACTTTTTGGCAGCCGGAGGGGGGGTCCGGGGTCCGACGGAGGGGAGCTGTTCGACTCTTTGGCTTGAAATGTTCGGATCGGTGCCTCAAGAAAACTGCTGATGCGCCCAAGGAAATCCAATGATGGTGAAGGGATTCAGGGGTAAGGATGGTTCAAGATGGGTAAGGGGTTAAGGGATTAACCATCATTGTTAAGGGTTGATTGTTAATGATGATCGTGATGGTTGAGGGATTAAGGGTTGATTTATCAATTCTTATCCTGTTAACAATGGATCGTGATTGTTGATGATGGCTAAGGGGTTTAGGGTTCACGGCAGGAAGTCATAACCATCAACTAACAATTAAGAATTTACAGGTGAGTCCTGAAATGGGGTACCCACAAAATGGCGGGTTTCCATGTTGAAAATGGCCCCCAAAGCTACTGGTTTCTGTGCATAGCCTCTGCATTCACAAACTCTTCCATTTACAGTTGGAAGATCTCGGGGGAGAGTGGTCACTTTGAAATCCAACTGAGGGGTTGCTTGATAGTACTGGATTCTAGACATTGATCAACATACATGTTGGAGACAAATATGGGGGCAGCCTCGTAGCATAGGGGGCCAATCCAGGTTGTTTCCGTGCTTCAACATCCACTTTAAACCTGGGCAACTGAGAGTATCCAAAGATGGCTATGGGAAGACCCTTTAAGAACCAAAAGCTGTTGTAAAAGCCACTTGAAAATCTGGCCGTAGGGAATCCAACCATGGATCGTGAGAACCCCATTCAGACTTTAAAAAAGCATTGTCTTGAGCATTATTGATAACCTCATACAGCCAATCGTTATCAACTTACAATTAGCAGATAATGCCGATAATACCATAGTTACTAAGGTAGAACGATCATGATGTACTATCATGGTTAATGTTTACAATCAATACTAATATAGGTATGAGTACTTAAGACTATCGCCACAAATAGTAGTAGCTATAAATGTACAGTATGGACTCCCTAAAAACTACGAAATATTATAGCAGTTATAGGTAACCTAAGGAAATGATGATCAACTCCAGGTTACCACTCGCCACCCACAGCTGCCCAGACAGCCACGCATGCCGATCGATTTCGGGCGCCGCGCCTCAGATCCTTCTGCGAATTGGGCACCGTCAGCGAGACGCTGATGGAAATCACCTGGTGCTGGCGCGTGTAATGTCAAGATAGGATTGATCAACCCCACCTTCTAGAGGAGGGAGCCGGGGGGGTTAGTAATCTGGGGTTGGCATTATATGGTTGCTTGGTTGAGAATCTTTCAGAGTAAGATTGATTTCTTTGAAAGGCGTACGAACCTGCAGTGGATCCGACCAACATGATTGCTACATACCCTGGTTAAACAAGGGAATGCTCTGACTCATCATCAGGGGGTGTGATCACTTGGACGGATATCTGATCCTAACCAGACGCACGGCTTAGCTTAGCCTTGGTTTCTTTCGATTTTCCTGGGTAAGGCCTAAACTGGCCCCTACAGGAATCACATTGGGTAAATTACTAGGCCCCACCAAGAAGTCAGCAACGATTGTGGTGAGATTCTGCAACAACAATCGGCCGAAACGGCGAAGCGAAAGGCTGACCGCGACTGTGATCCCATGGAGCGCAAGTTCTCCACGAAACTGACGCCTGATTGGAAGACGTCGATTCCCAGGAAGGGCCCTGAAACGCCTCAGTGGCCGGTCAATTGGCTCACCTTGGGGGCCTATTCCGAAGGCGGGATACCACCTTTCCAGGTCACAGGTGGCTAGGAAGTCAACACCCAGTTCATTGATCTCTTTACATGTTGGTTTCCCAAGCCGCAAGGGTACCCCGGTACCCCCTAAGCATTTACAGTGATAAACCAACCATAACTTGGTGGGCTCCCAGATCTTGAGAAACCCCCACGTGTGTTCCTGTGTCGGTCTGGTTGGTGGCTACCCTAATTTGAAAGTTTGCACCCACAAGCTCAGCTGGGCATCCCACCAGCCATTTGTGCAGCAAGTGATGAATCACCTTGCCATGGAACCAGGCCCAACATGGTGCTTTCTCAAGCCATAGGGGTGCCCCAAAATCATCGTTTGCTAGTCATTCATAGTAATAACCCAACTATTTTCAGGGTTCCCTATTCTAAGAGACCAGTGTGAAATGGAGCAATCAAACATGGCCCCCAAGTTCACGCAACGCACTGTGGGATGCGTGCGAACACTTGGCTAATGCCTTTTGCATACCACGGTTCGGGCGGCCCTTGCGGCAAAGCAGCGCATATCTATCTATCTATCTATTTATCTATCTATGTATCTATCTATCTATCTATCTATCTATCTATCTATGTATCTATCTATTTATCTATCTATCTATCTATCTATCTATCTATCTATCTATCTATCTATCTACAACTGTGTGTTCATTTGTTTATATTGATATATGCATGTACATGTAAACAGGCTTACATATATTTTTTCACATGTACATATTTGTACACACGCTTCCGGACGTAGGTTTCCCGATCTAACACGTGTTGCTTGTATGTCCATGTACAAAAACTTAGCTCTCGCCATTGCAATTTGACAATTTTGGGATTTCGGGGCTTGGGCACCGGAACTGCATTTTTACAGGAAGCATGCTTTGCCCGTAAGAGTTCATGATAAAATTCCACAGGGACATGTTTGCCTCATCGCGGGGGAAGTTTGACGCGTTGGTGCTTTCATGTGTCATATCCGAATGTCGAAAATGGTGCTAAGCGCTGTGTTTTCTCAATCAAATGTTTGAAGCCCCTTTTGTCTTGCAACCTACAATAGATTTGCTTCCTGCGGAAAATCCACGGGCTTGCCAGTCAGGGTTATTTTTGTTCGTTGCCATTTTTCCTGATACCACATATTGCCAACCTGCTGTCAATCCATGTGAGACCATACCTTCACGAAGATTTCTCGTTTTGATCTTCAACGTTCCCACAGCGCGGCAGCAAAGACCTTGCCCCGCAGGAAACTTCATTATGCGAGGCTTCGAAACCCAGCCGAAGCATTGAGCGCTGCATTGAGACCAGGATGTTTGTTGAGATGCTCTACATCTTACGCGCGGCAGCACGCAGTGCCATCCGTGGTGATTCGGATCAGTCCAGGACGTGAGCAGGTTCGCACGAACGTGAACATGTCCTCCCCACCCCACCCTACCCCATCCCCTCATCCACGAAGCCTGCGTCGCGTGAGCAAGTGCAGTACGCGAACGTTCCTTTGCCCCCTGGAAAACCACCTGCCCACATGTCCACCGACGCAGAAAATCAACGAAACCTGCATGGCCCGGAGAACCTATGACCCGAAGATATCCTAAGGGTCTATGTATGTGTATCTATATATATATATATACATATATATATATATATATCTTTACATATATGTATATGTATTGATTTTTGTAATGATATCTTGAATTTCGATTTTTAATACACTTCTTGTGGATATTCTTATTTGTTTTTTTATTTGTTTTTTAATCATTGGTTTGTTTATTGATTATTTCTTTTCAATTATTTATGCGTTTATTTCTTTATGTGTTCATTTATTGATTTATTGGTGTTTGTTTTTGATTTTTTTATTTCTCACATATTTATTAATCTATTGAAACGTTTATGTGTGTACTTGTGCATTTGTTTATTTGTCGATTCGTTTATTTGTTCAGTTATTAGTTGATTCTATCAATTTATTTATTCATTCACTGCCTTATTTGTTAACTATTCATTTATTTCTTCATGTATTTCTTTTTTATTGTTTGTTTTTATATATTTATCTATATTTTTTGTTTTCTTGTTCATTTGTTTATTTGTTTATATATTAGTTCTGTTTATCAATGTGTTCGTTTGTTTTTTCTTTTTATTTTTTTCATGTTTCATTTAAAATATTTGTTTGTTGATTCATTTTTATGTTTATTTGTTTATTTGTTTATTTGTTGATTTATTTTCTTATTTGTTTACACACACACATATTTGTATTTATTTGGATACGTAGTTTAGGGTATAATTTTACATGTATGTGTATATATTCGTATATATCTTTATATACAGTATGCGTGTGTGTAATTAACTACATACGTTCATATTTGGTATACTGGCCGACGCATACATTCAGATTTTACATACACATGGATACAAAGATGAAGAGTTCAATAACCCGGCGTAGATCAGCAACAGCGGCTGGCGCAATACGATTCGTGGCTGGGATGTTTGGCTTCACGAATTTCGGTAGCCTCTTTATACATAGGTAGTTGTTGTAAAAAATGGCGATGTGTTTATATTCGTCAACCTCGGTACCGGCCGTTGCGGCAGCTCTGCCAGTCAGAAAATTGCGGAGGAGAGGAATATGAAGCGCCAGTAATTAACAGCAAAGCCAACGCCATGTTGGAAACAAAGCTTTGTTGAGATGATCTCAGTGTACCGATTGAATAAAATAAACAATATCATACTCATTCTGAACGGCAAGAATGTCAAACACTTTTTCGGCGAAGGCATTGAAGAAGATCCAGCGGCAAGCGCGCGCCCTCATACTCAGTCAAATTTGTGATGTGGTAGCAGGGTAAGTACTTGTCGGCTTTGCCCGGTACCACCCACTTGACCGCTGCTCGCCAAACAGAATTCACGGGCTTCTTATTCCCCTCCTCCGTGAAAAAAAACTGCATTGAAAAATTTTGAAGCGGGGGCACCAAGGGGAACAATTCTGATGACCCCAGCACCCCCGCCCCGAGCCGTGTTTCACGGCATCACCCATCTTCACAACATAGATCTCCTCAAGTAACGGAGACATGGTACAAGTAATGACGGAAACCGTTTCATAAGAATTGGAATCAAATGAATTAAGGCCCCCACCGCATCGGCCATCTTCTTTCGCTCACCTCCGAGGTTAGGCGCTTTCTTCTCGGAATTGAAGATGACGTCATCCCCCCTAACCTCCTGACACGTACAGGTTAACTGACAAGTATTGGGGATGAAAAACATGTTTTAGCATTCTGGTATCTGCGCTGGCCTGCGCTCGTCGTTCATAGTGAGCTTTCTCGGCCTAGCGATGGACATATGAAGCAGCATCGAATCGAAAGATTTGATGACCAGACTAGAGTTCAACGACCGCTGACTCTCAGCCGTGCCTTGCTCAAGCTAGCGGCGTCCGCAAGCAGGCCGCAGTGAAAGTCACTGTCGCCATTGCTGGCCTGTCCAATGTTGAAATCTGCAGAAGACAAATCCGCAAGACTTATCATATCTTATCATATACTGCTTGCGTGGCATGCCTGCGGGGGGGCATGGATCACCTCACGCGTGCCTGGGCAAACATTAAATAATAACGCATATCAGAGGAACCAAACAATCTCACGTTAACCCACCTTGGCGGGAGCTTCCGTGTCGATTGCTTTCCCTAACGAATGAACTGCTGGGCGGCTGGCCGACGTAGTCCGGGCTCAAGCCAGGAAAAGCGCCGGCCTTGGAGCGCCAGGTCCGCTGAACATGCGTTGGCGGGCCCCGAGGACTGGACCAAGTCCATTGCCATGCTTCCTCAGATGCGCGGCGGTGTGGGGTTGTCCATTAGCGGCGCCCCAAAAAATGATCATTGACAATGGGCAGACCCATGTCTTCGATGCGATGATGGTGATGCAGGGCTACTGCGCAAATCTGCAAAGCAGCTTTACTAGCAAAGATTTACTTACCAATTTCTCTGCGCCCGACTATGCTATCAGAAAAATGGGGCTGCGCCCAGTCAATTTGTCTGCTTTCAAGACCTCAGGACTGGATGGGCTACTCTGTTCTTCCGAGAATCGTGAGCTACCCGCATGACATGTTTCGACTGCCTTTGCCAGGCCAAAAAAGCCAAGGAAGCAAGGGGACCCGGGAATGTTGCGGCGCCGCTGGAACCTCGCGCCAATCCGTAAGATTCTCACAAAGAAAAAATATTATACACATTAAACATAGAACTTGAACTAGTTGGGCATCCTACTCGACGTGGCCGAGCAATTTGCTTCGGATTGGCGGCGGCCAGGGGGTTGCGCACCTCACATGGTAGAGAAGACCAAGCCAATGAAGTTATTATGGACATCTGGGATATAAAGCCTTGCGGTCTCTGCGGCGCTGGCCGCCAGACCTATCCATATTTCAGCTTAGGGAAAAGGCCTTTAACACTTAAAAACTTAAGCACTACAAACTGAATATCGGACCTGCCGTGGCGTCCCGGACCGGTCTTGTTCCAGCAACGCTTTGCTATAATTAGTCCTCAGAGATGAAAAGAAGACGCGAAGGGTTTGGGAAATGGAACGATGCAAACAATCGATTGTTCTTCCTTCTCTGGCTCAGAAAATGCACTGAATTAGGAAACCAGTCTCCAATTTGGGGTTACGGTCGCCGACGCATGACCCTTTAGAATTGCATATCGCCTTGTAAACATTCTTGCAGGATTATCTGCTAATGAACTCTGAAGTGACGACGTCAAAGGTCGGGTAGGTGGAACCGCGGGACAAATGAGCGGATTGCTGCGGTAACACAGCTTCAGCATGCATGCGCCAGGAATACAATCATGGCAGCAGCCAATACTTGAGTCGATACCCTCTAATGGATTGATGTTCATGGTTGACCATTCAACATCATCGAGACTTGCACATCGAAGAACGGCTGAATCAAAAAAACTACAGAACCGGGGACCACGGTAGTACGCTTTTTTTGTGCATTTTACTTCGATATTTGCTCATTGAATAATTGATCATGTGCATATTTGATCATTGATGTTTCATATCAACTTTGTGGGCCTTTGCCAATCTACTACAATCTGAAAGAAACCAAAGAAACCAAAGAAACCAAGAAAACCAAGAAAACCAAAAAAACCAAAAAAACAAAAAAAACCAAAAAAACCAAGACTATGGACCCAAGACCCTGTACTACCCATTTTTTTTGTTTTTTTGGTTTTTTTGTTTTTTTTGGTTTTTTTGTTTTTTTTGGTTTTTTTG
>VSDK01010628.1:73138-94446 GCA_009767595.1 Symbiodinium kawagutii | reverse complement strand
AAGAGCGTCTATCGCTGGCCCGGAAGCACTCATTATACGATGTCGCGCTGATGAAACCACATCGGGCCTTATTGCATGATAGTTGTGGCTGTCCCTCTCGTGACGTTGCCCCATTCCTTTGCTGCTCGATGGTCTCCGCAAGCGGTATTGCATGAACGGATGGGTTACTGTTCTTGTTTACCTTGATTTTTTGTTCACGCATCAGTTCTTCCTGTTGGCTTGTCATTGTTCAACTTTTGGCAGTATCTAGGCCTTGTGCTGCGTCAATTATTAGGCTCTTGACGTGTGCCTCTCGAATCTTAAGATGGCAAGCGTTTTGTCGGAAATTCTTCACTTTTGTGGTCGCACTGCGCGTGGAAGTTATTGCCCTCCATTTTCTTGAAAAGTTTGGCGCTTGATTTTAAACTTTTACACTTGCCACCCGACCATATATAATCGAAAAATAAATTGCAGATCCCCGGCCACTCCCTGCCGTCGTCCTTTCGTACATGTCCTTCGTACATCTTTGTGTCTTGGTGAAGCAGCAATTACTTTCAAGTCGTCCACTGCCGTGGGTTTAAATCCGATTTTCGCTCTGGCATGAAATGCGTTCAGGCATTTGCGCGTAAAAAAATCAATGGCAAATCTTTAAACTGGTTCAGGTAATGTTTCTTTGTGACCGGTACACGGAAACCTCAATGTCCCTCTAGAACATTAAGACTCTGGCCCGCCAAGTTCCCGGAACCTTCTATGACCCTGGGTTCCCGCACCCCAAGTTCCCGCAACCATGATTCTCAGAACCCTGCGTTCCCGGAACCTTGGGTTCCTGGAACCCTGTGTCTCGGAACCCTGGCTTCACAGAATCCTGCTTTCCAGATCCCGAACCCTGGTTCCCGGAACCCGGGTTCCCGGAACCCTGGCAAGGCGGCAAGGTCCAGCAGTGCCCCGGATCACCCCGAAGGCTAAGTGGGCTGAGACCCCAAAGCATTCTGCTGTTGGGGAAATATAGATGCAAGCAAACACAATTACGTATGCAACACACATGGTCTGTACTTGGAGACCTGTAAAATATCCTAGATGTAAATGTGAAATAGCCGGTGACACAACCATCTTCCAACCGGAGGGTACCGCTCTGCACTGTCCCACTGCCTGATACTGCTCAGAGCTCTCCATATACCCGTTCAGGCGACACCTTGTTGAGTCGAGGAAGTGTTGAAGAATCCAGACAGAGAGGCATGGTCCATCAAGACTGGATGAGAGCAACAAGATTCTTATCCCCAGACACCAAAAGCCCGGTTGATGAAATGAGAGTCAGAATCAGTCCAACCGCTCCAACCATCATCCATCATCAAGCATTGGCCCACCTTGATCAGCCATCAGTACACAGAAGCGGGTGCGTCTTCATCCAGGACTCATCGCGTCCGCAAAAAGACGCCAGTCCGCCACCCGCGCTGCCCAGGGCACACGGAGGCCAAAAGACCAACACATTGTCGAGCCTGGAAGTCCTGCGGCCAGGTCTTGAGTGCGGACGGTGACCCGTCGCCGGTGGGAAAGGCGTTGGGACTGACCCAGCTGGTGCCTGGAGTCGTTCAACAAGCTTCACTGTGTGTCGTTGCTGGCAGTCCTGGCAACACTCCAATGTCCGCCGGCCTTAGCCGCGTTTCTGCCCAGGTGACGCCACTGTGCAAAGTTAGCGCACTTAGTTCATGAAAAATATTTTCAAGATAACGCCAGAACCACACTTTTGGAAGGTGTTCAACTCAGTTGACTTCCCCAAAAAAAAGGACACTCATCATTTCACCCTCGGCCAGGGCACCCTTGCTCCACCCGGGCATCCGACACAAAGCTTGAAAGGCCAGATCCGGCTCGGTCCCAAAGGCCATCGACCTTCGCAAAGCATTCGTCAAAGAAACCTTGGTGGCGCTTGAGCGGGTGACCATCCCTACCAATGACCCAGTTCATTGGATCCATACCCATCCTTGCCCTTGCCCATCAGCCATCCTTACCGCCATCCTTTTACCCATCCTGAACCATCTTTACCGCCATCCTCAACGCTGGATCCATTGAGTCTCCCACTATCTCTGCAGGTCCCACAACTTCCTCAGACTTCACCACCATTGCGATCAAGGCCTCGGTCGAGCTGATGAGTTCCGCCCTGGTTGCGTAGTGGGGGCAGGGGCAGGGGGATCGGGGGGTGTTCAGGATAGCCGTAGTCATAGTCCAAATGATATGATCAACCTTACTATGGCTATGATTATTGTTCGGCTGTCATTGCATATGACATGGCCTTAGTCGCAGGCAGAATTAGAACAACAATTGACAATAGTGATAACAATGACGATGACAAGAACAATACTTGTAACTTGATAATAAGACAATACCAGTCAGGGACAAGCATTAGCAATCATGATCATCAGAAGGAATTATGATCGTCGTTGTCATTGTGACAAGAATGACGATATCTATGATGCAACTATATAAATGATCAATGTAGTAGTGGAGTAATGTGGTATGATGAACAAAATAGTAGTGGTAATGACGCTGACGACAGTGATGACAATACTGCTGACACTACGTCTGTCATGCAAATTATTGCATGACTAATCATAGTAATGATGCAAAGCAACCATGATTTTTAAAAAATAGGGAGAATGACATTGCAAATGCTAGGATCTAAAATGAATATGCCACAAACAAATGACTGGATTCGCAGTCAATGGATCGTAAAGGTGAATCTTACTGTTCCTTAAAACGCGCAACCATGGGCAACCAAATCACCAGGGCTTATCCCAGTTTATCCATGTAGCAATGTTCATTATAGAAATAGAACTGGGGATAACTTACCCTTGGTTATTGAGCTACTTACTGCTGCTCGTTTATTGTGTGGATTGTCGCCAAATAGGCAAGGAAGCCGCTCCAACCCCCAGCAAACAACAGCTTTTGGCACTACTCACTACTCAACTGTCATTTCATGTCAAGCAGGAATGATTCGAGAATGCGTGAGGAATGAATGTTTGGAATCTTTAATCCAGGTGGTCCTTAGGTGATCCTGGATGTTTTGGGATTTTCAATTCGAAGTGAACAGGGAATCTGCAGCGTGCAGCAATGGGGCAGGCAAGGAACAAACCCAACAGCATCTGTACTGCGAGATCCACAGCAATAAAGCCCCATGGCAAGGATGGCACCAGCTATTGATGGTAAAACTGGTGGTTTTCAACAGCTGAATCTACCAGTAGGTACGTGACGCATGATTTTTCACGTATGCGTTCCTGCTCCATTTGATCTCATCAATGACTGTGAGGTCAAGGGTCTGTGTGCAATGTGGAGATCACCCAAAGGGCAGAGAAGCAATGCACATCAAGTTGGTCAACTGTTGCCATGATCATGGTAACGCCGGCCCAATACTTTCCCCATCAACAGCGGTTGATGGTGGAAATTTGACAGCCACCCCAAGCAAACAATAGACACCAGTGGGGTGCCAACGAGACACAGCCCATAGCTCCTTGTCTGGCACGCTATAACGCACAAGCTCCTCCCATGTCGACACCAATTCTGCTCTTTTAACAAAACATGCTTCAAAATAAAACGCTTAAATGTTTTAAGTAGCTCTTGCTTGCAATAGCTATATCATTGTGATAAAGATAATAGCACTCGGAAAGAAGCAGCAATAATGATAGTGACAAAGAACAACAATAATAACAACGATAACAATCACATCCAATAAGCATAATAAAAGCAATAGTACCAATGCAATGATATCAACAATAGATTGAAAGATAACAACAATTAGTAATGATAATAAAGTTGCACGAATCAATGTCCACGCATGAGAACATTCGTGGTGATTCCTCCCATGTTTTCCTCGTTCTTTGTCTCTGATCCAGTCCTCTGCCAACTCGGTCAAGGCCGGTGCCTCCAAGTCACTGACCTGCGGCTTGGAACGTCCGCCCAACCGGTGATCCACCCAAGGCGCCCGCCTGCGCGGTCATGGCACCCAGCCAGCGGAGGTTGAACCTCTTCGCCTGAAGCCGTTTCGGACGCCGGGGGCTGAGCTCGGCAGTTTCCCAGCCGTTTCGGAAGCGGTTCTACTGGTGACTGCTCTGAATAGAACGAGATCTCAAAGTACCGGAGTTCGTCCAGTTCATCCTTCATTAAAATCTGCAAAGTTTCTAAGCCCCTCCTTCAGGAATGGGGCTGGAAGGAATCAACTGCTGACACTCGATGGTTAGGAATCTATCCCATGAAACGTTTCCATCCCAGGCCAAATGAAAGGATGTTCACCCGCTGTACTTCCACCCGCTTCCAGAAAAATCAAGTGCTGAAAGCTTAACAACTGGCTACCGTAATCATTGTAAAGTTAAAACCATTACAAGTTCACTATAGTGGCATAGTAACCAATTACCACTAGATGGAAGAACTGGCTATGATAGTCAGTTAACTTACCATACGAGCTACTTCCCATACAAGTTAAGTACATTAGGTGGTTTCTCAAAATAGGGATGCCCCTAACTCATCTCATATCAACCATTTATAGAAGTGAACCAACCATTTTTGGGGTCCCCTATGCTGACAACCCCCCATTAATAGTGTCTTAGTGAATTACCATGGTGACATTCACCACCCTGGGATGGTCATCACCGTGAAAACCCACCACCGCCTCCATGGTGCCCAGTTGGTATGTCGCCTCACCACGTGCAAAACCGAGATCGGTTTTGCAGGAAAAATCTCTGGAAACCACTGGAAAGCACCAGAAATGATAGTAAATCGCGGTCACCGTCCTGGATATTTTCCTGAAATCCAATGATCTTTGTCTTGACTCAAGCTTTCAGTCGACTTGTGAGTGCAACAATCGCAGCAGTAAAACTTGGGGCAAACCATCCCATGTTCTTGCAGTGTAGTTCGATTCCAAAGCTTCTAAGTTATGTGGCGCTGGCAAGTGGTAGGAAATTGGCTGATTCTGGCCCGCAGAACCACATATGAATTCAGAGCCATTAGGCTGACCGTCCATGTTCGAATCGAACCCGTTACGTAACCTGGCTGTTTCACACTACCAACACGGATGCGTGGTCACAAGACTCGTGCGACTTCAAATCCAGGCATTTGATAACGAGAGATCGAGCCGATGGCAGTAGCTGATCAGTGGACCCTGAAAGACAAAGTCACTTCGACCAGTCACTACTTTGGATCACGAACCATCAACCATTAAAACGATTTGCAATTCAGGTTCATTGGGATTCAACAGCACTGCTGCTTGGGGCAGTGGGAAAGGTCTGTGGCAAGACCCGCGCTACTATTTGCATCTTGAGTGGCAGAGATTGCACTAGCATTCTTTTGGGTGAAGGAAGGTTCGAGGACCAGAACAGAACTACCATTTCAGAGAACTACCAAAAAGACTGTACGACTTTGGCGATGTTGTGTTCAGACTCTATTCAAAATCTATGTAATCCCTCCCTAACCTAAACTTTTTGGTGATTCAGGGTATAAGTATAAGGTATATATCAGTTTTCATGTAGAGCATCACTCCATGGATTCAGAGAACACCCAAACTAAGCAAGCCCTTTACGACTATAGCTTCTTAGTGGTCGTCTTATGTCCAACTCATCTGTCCTATGCGAGGAGTCATGGGAATAGAGCTGGTCATAGTTCCTTATTCTACAGAGATGTGGCAGATCAATGATAATCATCTGATTCACTATAGATAAATAAGGATGATAGCAACAAAAACAGTAAACAAACCCGTTGAATCTGCTTCGACTCACCACTCACTAGTGACCACCGAGTTGTTGCTTGAACTTTCCGCAGATTCAGCTGCAGCCACCACCCCACGCGGCGCCACCTGCCTTCGCCACGGCAGAAGCACCTCTGGCCCCGATCACTGGTACAATCTGGCCTTGCAATCGGACGTGCGAAAGCAGTTCACTGGAAATCCACGTTTTGCACATCTGAAATTTGTGAAACAAGAAAGAGGAAACTGAATGAAATTGATGGAAAGTCAGTTCCAAAGCTACTCCACGAAGCTTCCGGAGAAGCCTACCCCTTTGTTAAGCCATCAGCTGAGACACGCACCACCTCCCTCGATGTACTTCATAGCACGTTGGAGCAGAAGACCTGGGACTTTGCATGGCATCATATGGTTCCAGAATGGCTTGGGGGTTGGTCAGGGTTGGTCAGGCAACACTTTGTGGCTCGTTGCTCATGGTTGCTGGCTGTCAATTTGGAACCAACGAATCCTGTCGTGATCAAATAGTTCTCACTGGCGTGATTGACATCACCATATGATTCCTGGATAGCAGAGAATACTGATAACGATCACCATCCAATCACTACCAACATTGTGCTGACTTCCCCCAATATCAAACCTACTTCGGCTAGCCTTGAAATGTATACATTCAGAATTCTCATTGAGGGACGGGATAGGTCACAGCAGTTGAATTTGATACGGCCACCGAGCTAAATAAATGAATAAAAAAAGAAAGAAATAGAACCTTTAAAAAACCGATTCAAAACGGTGCATTTTCAGATTTGAAGAATCTTCCCACAGTGGACTCGTGGACCGACCGAGCCAGTGGCCGACTCGTCGATCTGCTTGTTCCTCTTTACTCCTGCCGCAGACAGGGTCATCAAATGTGGCTCGTTGCACGCCACATGCGTCCGTTGCATGATCGAAACGCTGAATCATGTGAGACAAGTCCCAGGTCTGCTTTTTCCTCTTTGCCCCTGCCGCAGACAGGGTCATCAAATGTGGCTCGTTGCACGCCACATGCGTCCGTTGCATGATCGAAACGCTGAATCATGTGAGACAAGTCCCATAGACTCATGGAAATCTGGTCAAAAGATGTTGGGTCCGGAACATTCAAAGATATTCAAAGCGCATTGCAGACATGTTGGCAAGAAATTGGGCAAGAAATGGGTCCATCAATGCTGGTACACCTCCAAACATGACCGGCTGGGAAGCCATCCACGACTCAGGCTCAAACATTGCCGCAAGTGGCACCTGGGAGCCGCGTCTTCGCCTCTCTGAAACCCTGGAAAGGTAACCATGGATCCAGTATGGTACATGGTTAGCATGGTTATCTAAGGATCCCTGGGTCCCAATCCTTACAGTTAACCATGGATCCTTAGATAACCATGTACCATACTGGATCCTTACAGTTACCTCTTTGTTGCAGGTAACCAAGGAACCCCTGGCGTGAAGATGATTACCTTCATACATATAGGCAACTGGAAGGGTAGGGATACATACCTGGCCATTTGTTCGGGCTGTATGTCAAGGCCCCCCGTACCCCAGCTCTTAACATCCCCCGAACAGATTACTGTATTGTTTCTTGGGATGTTTATCTACCCATTTGTTGGTTGGTTAACATTGGCCCATAGCCGTATGGGTGGGTGACTAGCAACTGTCGTAACCCCAGTTGGGGAAATGCTTAGTGTCATGCTTCAAATGTTTAGGATGCACAACTTCTTCACAGACCCGTGGTGTTTTCCGCGGCATTGGCATGCCCGAACCGTCTCGTGGTCGGCGAACTTGGAGTGTTTGGGTATGGGTACATACATACATAACTGTGGGTACCCAACCATCACTTGACATCCAGGGAAACCAAGAATTTTGGGGGTGCACTGCTCTGGACAAAACCCACGTGAACGACGTGGGCTCAGGGAATTCACACGAGCAATATGAGAAGTGGCAAAAGGCTTGAGACATGATCAAACCAGTGTTTGTACACGTGTGCGAGATCTCAATCGAGTAAAAGTCTTCAAACAACTTTCTACAGTTACAGCGATAGATGTTGAAACTGTTCGATGGTGAAAAGCCTTGTGCCATTTCTTTTGCCACTGACCACAACAGTCACGAATGAACCAGGCACAGCAAACCATCAAAGCATCCAAAAAGTGAAATTGATTGGTGGGAACCCGCAGGGATGGGAAAACCGGTACCGCAAGTGATGCATCCTCTCAAGCTGCTTCCAGAGGTTGGGGGGCGGCTCTCAAATCAACCGAAGCTTTTCCACTTTTTGGAATGGATCCCTCCATGACTCTCTAGAAACCTTTTCACAATCACTTGCATCAGGGATTTCTAGTATCGCTTCAACATATGTATTTTGGAAATGTAGTAACAGTACCCCAGTCACCAAGAATGACCAGGCGTGACCCAACCATGGCTGAACTGTTGGCAGGTCTAAGTTGGGCACCAGCATTGTCGGCAGCTTCTTGACATTGAAGACCTCCAAGTTGGATGCAATGGACTCCCATAGATCCTGCGGGCATGGATTGGACATGGCGAACGTGTCCCCAGAATGAACTCCAAAAAACAAATTCCCCATGGAGTTTCAACCTCCTACTGAAAGTGCAACAGATTCAATCCATTTCAAAGATGGCAACGAGACTCCCTTTTTCTCTGCACCTAGGAGGATCTACAGACGGTGGAAGAGGACATCTCATTACGTTTCAATGGACCAAGTTGCCTGTTGGAGACAGTTCATCTACGCTCATCTCCTCTGTTTCCATCACACGGGTTCCAGCGGTTTGTTACTGTAGTAAGCACCAGCTTGCAATCCTCAGAAATCCTGCCCCAGCTAATAGGTCAGTTGTTCAGAGTGTATCATGTACAAAGCTGTGATTTTCCATTGACAGACGCTACTCACATCACGAAAACCGTGGTGCAAAACCCCTGGTGCTTGGCGGTGCTTCTGAATCGACGTTGCTGCTTTGCAGGCCACAAGCTGGGATACCATGGAAAACATATTCACCAACAGCAGTGTAGATCGAGCAGTCCATAAACAACCACCAGCTATCTGAGTTCATGAAAATCAGGAGTTCATGAAAATGTGGATCTCCCACTATCACAACTATTCGTAGATGTCAATCTTGTTGGTCATCCTTGGTCCTCCATTGACCAGAAACCAGGATACTTTGGGAGGCCAGCCCATTTAGTCCATGACTTTCCTGTTAAAAAGGGTTCCATCCAGAGACCAAGGCGCTACCAGGAATCAACGGGAACCGCATGACGGCGGAAAGCACGAGCGAAGCACCAGAAATTAACCATGCTTGTGCCTCCTATAACCGTCTTTACACATCTTTCACCGTTGGTTGTGGGTTCAATTTGTTTGGGGGAATTCTTTTAAAAAAAACTCAGAAAAATGCCCCCCCCAGTGGTTATCACTATTTTCAACCACTGGTGGCAAGCATTTTTGTTCCGCCAAAAATCCGCACCAGCATAGCAATTTCCACCCCCATCAGCCGGCCTTGGGGCGCTCCCTGGCAGCGCTCCATGTGCAGCCCCAAGATGGTTGATGAATGTTGAGGATAGTAGCTAGGTATCAACGTTGATTAACAATGGGTACCAGTGGAGGTATCCTTAGTAGCTAAGTATCATGAGTAGCTAGGTATCATTAGTGGCTAAGTAATGATCAATACTGGTTGATACAGGCTAGCTGAAGATGGTTGATTGCTCTCTGGTCAACTAACCTGGCTGCGTAGAAAATCCACGATTTATCGTGATTGTACCTATTAACTGGTAATTTTCAGCGCAGCCAGGTCAGGGACCGCCTGAGGGTAGTGAATAATCCATTCATCATGGATTGAATGAATCATGAAATCATGAATGACTACTAGGGTTAGGATGGTTTAGTGATGGTGATGGTTAGTGATGGTTAACAACCGTGGTTAGTACTGTAACGATTTTGGTCATCCCATGAATGATCCCCTTTATGGAGGGAGCATTGATCACCATGCATTGATCAATCAGTTCTTGGGAGGGAAATCGAGTTGTGAAAGTGCGTTTTAGTTCGGCATCGGCATCAGTTTTCCTGAGTGCACTTTTGTGGTTTGGTTGGTCATGCATTATGTATATTCGAAAATATACATACAAATACATACAAGTACATATATATATATATATGTATATATATATATATACATATATACTATTACATACATGTGTGTATATATTTATATAAAGATACATTTACAGATATACATACACGTATATATATATATATCCCTAATCATGTTTGATTTGGCAGTTACCTCTGCCGTCTGTGGAGGACGCCTAGTTACTAAGCCTGCGACTGTCATTCCCACCCAGCCAGAGCCCACCCAGATCATCGCTTCCTTGCTGGGTGCTGTGGGTAAATTATTTCCCACTGAGAAAGCCGAGAAAAAAAGTGAAACGAAGGGGAAAAAGAGCAGCAGCGGAATTTACCAAAAAGAACAAACAAAACAAGAAAAAACATCACCACTTCACCAAACATGCTTCTGACGTTCAAGCTCAAGCTATCTCGTCAAACCATCAAACAAACATGAAATAACCATCAAATCACCATCAAATAACCATCAAATCACCATCAAATCACCATCAAATCACCATCAAATAACCATCAAATCACCATCAAATCACCATCAAATCACCATCAAATAACCATCAAATCACCATAAAAATAACCATTCCTCTCAGCTACAGTAACCTCATCACTCCCCGCCTGGCCGTTACGGCCACGTTCCGGAAGGCCCCCAGTTGGAATCGGATGGGTGGCAGCAGCACCTAAGGGGAGCGGTGATTGCTGGGCTTGGAGCTGAAATTGCTGGGAACCACATGGTTTTATATGGTGGTTTCTCAAAATAGGGCGCCTCAAAAATGCTTGGTTTGTTACTGGGCGCCCCAGGTTTGTTACTATAAATGACTATAAATGGATGATTTTGGGGGTACCCCTATATTGAGAAACCACCATAAAAATTATTGTGGTTGATACTACGGTATAACAAGCAACAATAAGGAATTTGGTACTCAAAAATTGTCAAATGGTGGCTCTATATGGGATTACAGTGGTCAACAATAGAGGATAATAAGAGACAATGAGATCTACATGCCAGTTTCTGAAGAGCTGGGGGTACCCCCAGTTTTCATCCTGTTGATTAAGCATCTATAGTAGTAAATCATCCATAACTTCAGGGTCTCCTATTTTGAGAAACACTCGCGTGGCAAACTACATGTAACTACTGCCAGCTGGTAGCTGAAGATTATCTCGCTAGGTGATAATTGCCCTAGGTACGATGTATTGCTGAAAAAGTAACCCCAATCGATACCTAAAGCTGGTAGCTGAAGTAGCTAACTACCTCCAGTTGCTGAAGTCACTTAGGTTGTTAATGGTTGATTAAAGGTGAATTGTCAAGCACTAGAGGGGACAATAAGTAAACTCGAGCACCAACCTCACTTGCTTAGCGAGCTCGAATAGTTCAGGCGGCCAAGCACCATGATTCGCTGCTGTCGTGCTGTCCCTTCTGTGACACTTCTTGAATATATAGAATGGGTAATGCTATCTGGGTGTTTCTTAAAATAGGGAACCCATAAAACTAGTTGGTCTAATACTATAAATGATAACAAATGGATGATTTGGGGGGGCCCCCTATTTTGAGAAACACCCATCTAGGCAAGTTCCACTACATGAAAGAAAATGTGAGCCATTTACCAAGTAAAAGAGTCTAACCCAATCTAATGTCCAAAGCACAGCTGGCTTTTGACAACGCTCGGGAATGAGGATTCCCATGGTAGACTACAAATGCTAATCCGCTTCGAACTGCCTGAGATGGATTGCGATCAATCGTAAGGACAAACATTCATCATCATCAACCCTCATAATCAACCATCATTATCATGGACCATCATTAACCATCATCAACCAACAGCAAAACTATCATAAAAACCCTTATTAACCTTGATAAACACCCTTTCTTGACACTCATTCCTCCATCATAAAAACCATCATAAAAGCCCGTACTGACCATCATTAAACACATCATAAAGACCATCACTAGCAATTCTTGACCACTATCGAGAATGCTGGACCTGCAACAGCAGGTTCTGCGGCTAAGGAAGTTCTTCTATTCTTGGTTCCCAATCTCCCGCCAAAACTGAAGGCAACCTGTTGAAGCAAAACGCTGGAGTCGGCAAAACGAATAGTCATTGTTTATTTTCAGTGAGTAAAATTGAATTGAAAAAATATGTAGAACAAATCAAATATATATATATATATATATATATATCTATAGAGAGAGAGAGAGAGAGATGGATGTAAATTAGATTGATAGAGATTAATATAGATGCAAAAAAAAACAGAAACGGCCAACTGAGGTTTGATCATCCAGACACAAGCAATCACATCGTATCAAGAACCAAACATGGGCCAGTCTGCATGTCGACTCAAGTGGGTCAAATTCTTTGTTCCAGTGATTCACCTTCAACAGAAGTCATGTGGCACATCATGAGTTCATAAAGGCAAATCAGCATAGGGAATAGAGATATGCGTAGGGGATACAGCTAGAAACCTCCAACCAACTAGATTTCCTGCTTCTTGAGGCCCGATGAGCAGTGAGGATGTCCCTGAACAACAAGGTTCTGCCATAAATTGGCGTCCAGCAAAATTGCCTACGTGGGTCGGTAATGATACCGCCATGCTCACCAAGATATTCTGTGGTCTAAGAATCGGTTAAGGGTCCAGGGTCCTGTCCCAACCTCTAGTGCAGAGCGTCTCCAACCATCTGCGAAATGGGAGTTGTCACCCCTGGAAGCGAGGGCTGCAGCAACCGCTTGGAAAAGCTCTTTTTGTAATGCCAAGATCACCTTCGCACAGTCCTCAGCGGACTGGTTCCCTTTCGACTTACTAAGAAGCGGATGGCAAGTCACCGACGGTCGAAAAAAGAAGAACTTCTTTGTCCACATAAGCTTAGGGAGTCTATATATGAATACGAGCTGCATGTAAGCTCAAGGTGAATGAGAAAGATCATTGGTGTGTCAGCTCGTGGAGCTGCAGTTTCTTTACCTCCAGAGACGTCGGAAGCATCTACAATTGGCTACACCGAAATCCCGTCGGACCGGCCAGAAGTCTCCGCTCTGCGAAACTACTGAATTGTGATACATTTGGGTGTTTCCCAAAATAGTGACACACCCAAAATCATCAGATTTCCCCACTACAAAGGCAAACATGGAGTGAATCTTTGGGCAGGCATTTTTTGGGAAACACAACCAGTGACTGTGCAGCAATAGGAGCAGATTACTGTCAAGCCGCACTTTCGTGCAGATTGCGGAATTTGGAAGCACAGCTGGCAACCAGGCACTGGGACAGAGATTTTGAAGCAAATGCATGAGTTTCCTGAAGGATATCATACATGGCGTCCCTGAAACAAGTGGGTATTTTCTCAACTTTCCGAAAACATCCCTAAATTTCCCTCTCCAAATCTTTCCTCCCATTCACAGTCTGCAGAGTGGCTCATCGTTTCTCAGAGATAATCCACAGAATCCACCATTCATAGCTGGTTTCCCAGCTTTTCCCTGTAACAAACGGGGTGATTCTCCCAGGTTTTCCCAGGTTTTCCCAGGTTCACCATGGTTGCTTTGAGGCGCCGGTGGGTAAGCTGACCAACGCCAGGTGCCAGCCCGTCGCATCGGACTCTCAGGTGCGCTATGGCCGCAGCTGTTGACCTGCGCATCGTTTCAATGTGATGAATTTGTAGAGTTATCAATAGGAAAAATAGGCTATCAATAGGACTAACCACTTGAAAAAATAGGTGTAGAGCTATCAAATGACACAACTGGTGATTTGTAGAGCTATCAGCTATCTATCAATAGCTGTCTGATGGTTTCGACACCTAAGAGCTATCAATAGCTGGCTGATTCTGGTTGGTGGTTTCAACTCCTGGAGGGGGCTTTGGGCTCTGGTCGATATGGCAACCACTTGTGCTGGGGCAGTAGACCGACAACGTCACCCACCCCAAGACTGCCGACCTCAAAAGTGCATTTGTTCCATGGACCAAGTTGCGGCCTCACCCAAAATATTGGCTGCCATAGGTAATCCGGTCATAGCCCTAGGATGAACCACCACCAAGACCTGCGCCCAATCCAGCAAGGAGCGCCTCGGCCAAAAAGTTCCAAAAGCATTAGCAGGTTCTGCCAGGACAGGTGATTCATCGGTAAGAAGGTTCACCCCCTAACGCTGATTCATCTGTCGAAGGACCGACATTGGTAGCTTGCGATCATCTCACTCAATTCCACAGCAAATTCACCAGGCCCCATTGGTGCCATGGTCTAAACACCATGGATATGGCCATCCAAGCACGATTGGAAGTCCTTCTTACTCATGGAGTACGTATTGTCAAATTGTCAATGGTCGTTCTTCATCCTTATTTCACTATGGTAATTCTGTTGATGATTGTTAAGCCCCCTGAAAATGGATTGATGACCCCACCTGACACACAGCCAGAGCAGCAATTTCGCTGACGCCGGCAACTTCCTGTTGCTGGGGAGACCCCATGGTTCCTCACAATACCTATTTGAAAAGCTCGACCATCTCCAGTTTGAACAAAGGCGGGTGACTTAAAAAGAGCAGCCTTTGTACCGTCTCCAGATTCGGAATAATGAACGAGTTCAACACTTTGCAGCGGTATCTGATTGTATCCCTATGCTTGGCTGGATAAGTTGGACTCAACTTATCATTGTAAGAACTGTGTGCATGGTGGTTTATCAAAGTAGATCAACCATTGATAGTCATTTATAGTACTAAACCAACCATAACTTTGGGTGGTTCCAGATCTTGAGAAACCACCATATTGTTGGTATATCCCCTACTACTATTGGTTATGATCCCTTATGATGAACCATTAACCATCTTTAAACCACCACTAAACCCCAAAATATCCTTCCTTTGTTGGATCTCCCAGTCCCTGAGTCCTGATCATGGCCAGTGGCCTCAGTCGCTGACAGACAACATAGGTAAGCGCGCGAGGCTACCATGTGGCTGGTGATACCACCCAGTTACTATCAGTTTTGAAGCCCCATGGATGGAGAATGACTCCCCCACAGAAATGCCCCTAAATGGAAAATGCTGCAATCCAGGAGGCACAAAGCTCAGTCTAGACCCTGTAGCACCAAACAAACTTTTTTCGGGGTTGCAGGGCTCCAACTTCAGAATTGAGAAGATAAAGCCAACTTCAGGAGAAGAGGAGCAATTGTTCAATAACCAATCTTCCCGCAAGAATTGTGAGACCACTAGTTGATGCGTGAACATATCCAAAAGCCCAGAAAGTATTGATCCGCCCACTCTTCCTGGCTCTAGCCCTGTGCTCCCTGAAGAGACTTGCCGCAATTTGCAACAACATATCCAGATAGGCAAATCCAATGAGTCTGGCATCCCACTGCCAAATCATGGGGAAGGTTGCGAAGGAAGGAAGCACTGCTTCCCAACAGCATGCGCTGGACACAGCCCATGCTAAGGGAGATCATCTCTGACACCACTGCGCCTGAGCAGTGCGTGTGCCAGCCCAGGGGCGAAGGCTCAAAATTAGGACCTCAAAAAATGGCACTTTATGATCTTGATCGGATTAGTAATGAATTTTCTTCTAGTAATGATCAGAAAGCATGTGAAAAACTCTCAGTTCGCACCGGTGGGCCCTCCCAACAGGACCGTGGTCCCGTTGTGGGGAACCGCCCCGGTCGCGCCTGATGGCAGTTTTTGGAGGCCATTAATTTTGAGCCAAGCCCTCTAAGCATACCGGCACTGCCAGGTCGTGCTGTAGCACAACCAGCACTCCCAGGCGTCGTCAGAGTCCAACTGTGCGATTTCGGTGGCTGCAAATGAATTGTAGCCTCGCTTCAGGGGACTCGCCCCAACACCCCAGGCCTATCCAAGCCTTATGCTTTCAGCTGCAAAAGCTGTTTGTGAAAAACGGTACAGTAAGTGACCTAATCATCCGCTACTTTCATAGTGTATAGCGCGTTCATGCTCAATGACATAATGAGTCAGAACTCAGAAACCAGACAGTCTTTGTCACAAAACGACGATCGAATGAGTCACTGACAACATCTTAAACCTAGCAAAAGATGCTGAAGACGAATGGCATCACTGCCACACGTTGGCGCTATGAAGCAGGACAACCCTCTCCCGCCGGCAAGGGAGTTGGATGGTCGTCAAAGTCCCTACGTCTTCCCTCCTTCATTGCTTTGGTAGTAAGGATCAAACCTTAGAGCAGTATCCAGTCCACCTGCACTCTGTGCTGCCCACATCCCCATCATGCATATCATGCAGGCGTTTTATGATCCCTATTTATCCATGATTAGGCAGCATCAACCATTCAGAAGCATACTTGATGGTCACTACTAAGTTTGACCATCAATTCATCAACTGACCCGCTCAACATTTTCATGCACTGAGCCACTGTAAATTCAATGGTCACTCACCATCTAACCATCAATTCACCTGGTTTACCACACTTGATGTTTCATCCGTCAGCTCCTCAACCAAAGCTCGGCAATGATGATACTCTGCCAAAACATCGAGCAGCCTTCGGTCGACCCATCTGCAGATTTGCATAAGCATCTACGTCTTTTCATACCCCCTTTTTTCAACATATCTGTAAATAGAAATCAGAAAAATCGGAATGAATGAGCCAACCAACCAACCAACAAACCAGTTATAGATGGTATATCCACACTATTGTTGCTTATTAAGGCTTATTAACGAACCAACCAACCGACCAACCAACCAACCAACCAAGCCTCTCCCCTGTCGGGCCACCGGACCTCCACAGGTCCCTCTCACCGGCCCTTCCCCCGCAGCGCCCGTCCGCTGGGCGGTGGCGGGCCAGCGGAGCGAGCCATGGCCTGGCGGGAAGCAATGACCCATGGGAAGCTTCGATCTGTACATGAATCTTTATACAGATGTGTATACATATATTTCAATTACTATATTCATAATATATGTATATATATATAGATATAGATAGATAGATAGATAGATAGATAGGTAGATAGATAGATAGATAGATAGAGAAATATATATATATGTACATATATTTATATATATAAATAGATAGATGCATTTATAGATATAGATATCTATGTAGATTTTCTTTCAAACAATTCTGTTTTCTATAGGTATATGTGTTTATGCGTATATCTCAGTAAATACCTATATAAATGTTGATTTATGTATATGTTTATAATTTATTTCTATATATATATATATGTTTGCATAGATACATGTGCTACCTCCATGTATATTGAGATATATGTTTATATGCATAAATACATGTGCTACTTCCGTATACGTATGTGTATATATATATATATATATATACATGTATGTGTATTTGCATATATACATATTGTTAGGTAATACAATTACAAAATCATCATCATATTCAATCACATAAGTTTTGAAGCATTGATGAATCACAACTCATGATATCTATGTAATAGCATCATGAAATGAGAATGGCTATGTAATTACATTACATTGCCCAATAGCCTATTGATCAATGCTATCATATATTGATGATATGTATCATTTGTTTGTTTTGTCATAATGCCATTTATTGTTGAAACAGGTGTATTACACTCAAGAAGGGATTAATGAGTGTAGTTCATGTTGGTATGAAATGAAGAATGACGTGGTTCATGGTGTGATTTATGATGAATGATATGATCATGACGATGATATTGAATGATGCATGATGATTCATGATCAAATGAGTGAATAAACTCATGATTACTGATGAATGATGAACAAATAGTCGACAATAGTTTGTTATGAATGATCCATGATCCATCATTAAATAGTCGAGAGTGGAGTGGTGATTTGAAATCATTATGGTCAGTGATCAATGATAAGCAATCACTCGTGTTCAACAACCAATCAGGATTCATTATCAATGACAAATAGTCATTGATGATTACTGATCAATGATCAATGGTAAATGATGATGGTTCAAAGTGACGGATCACCAATGGCTGATAATGATTAAATCAGCTAACAATGGTTGATGATGGCCGCGCAACAGCCATAACGGCTGGTAAATTGCAGTGAAAAATAGTGACATTTCATGAACATTGCAGTTAACCACAGTTGATACTGGTCAACAGTCAAGATTGAAAAAAGGCAATGATGGTCATTAATAGTCAATGCTGGTTCATGATGGTCTATGATGCTGAGTCATGGTTGGATGTTGGTTCATATTGGCTAATAAGAGAACCATTAACAACCAAGAGTAGGGTTTCATGATGCTGAACAATCAAAAATCGTCGTGAGTAATAGTGGCTCAAGACCAACAGTTGTTGGGAACACAATGATCCAAAAAGGTTGGCAATGGTTCGTGATGCTTGGATGCAGCAATGATAAATAACGGTCAACCAAGTCCGAAAGTGGTTCACAATCTTGGGTGATGATGGTTCAATGCTGGCTGATAATGGCTAATGCTGGCTCAAAGTGTTCATTGACGGTGAATGAATCAGAAGCATGGAGAATGTGTAAAGCTTCAACATGGAGAATGGGTGAAGCATGGTGAAGCAACATCATCATGAGGTCATAGCTGATCACCCACCTGTTGTTATCCTTAGTTTTATTGCTTAAGAACCTGTACCTGACTGGGGAACACCAATAAACCAAGCCCGCGAGAGTTGATGATTTTCTGGAAGGCCTCGACTTCGGGCGTCACTTCCTAGCGGCTCCCAGGACGAACCATTGGCGGTTGATGACAGGGAGATCGTCAGACGGTCAGATGGTCGTGACAAAGGGCACACATGACATGCTCAGTGACTGCTACAGCGTGCAATCAGGTGCCATAGAATCTGCTGTCATTTACACCCTCACTATTGTCAAGGTGAGCCGAACATAGAGGCATCAGAGATGATTACTGATCCCTGTAAGTGATTGGTGCTAGTGATGGTGCTAAACTGGACCTTTTGGAGACTTAACCAACGACGATAACCCTGTTTGCATACCAGCGAAAGATGAGAAATGGGAAATGATAAGCAAAAGTAAGCGCTGTCAAAGTATAGCATCGGGGTTTCTCTGACAATTCAGCCAGGTTTCTCAGCATTTCATGTTGAACATGTTCCCCACGTTACCAAAATCAGTCGCTGGAATCATCGAGCAGTAGGTGAACCTCGACTGTAGAGTCTCAGCAGTTCCCCCTTTCCACTGTTATTGCTTCTGCTGCTTGAGAAACAAAGGGGCCACCCTCGCAATCTCACAACAAGTTGCAATCTTAGAACCTCTATTCATCAGCTGATATATGATAACCATGTTTAGCTTCAAACATCTGCGTTGTCAAACAGCAACTGCAGCAAATTCGACTCTGATCATCGTTAAGAGCAATTGGTAAACCACTATTGATCGGTAAAAAATAGCACGATGAATCACTACTAGCCGTGAGTATTTAGCTGATGGCTAATATGGTGGTTTCTCAAAATAGGAGACCCCAAAATGGTTGGTTTATTACTATAAATGAACTAAAAAACGATGATTTGGGGGTACCCCAAACTGGCTTGAGAAACGACCACATCCACCATTCCAAAGCCATGGTCAACACTGACCAGCCACGCATCGCATCCGCATCGGATCCTGATTGGTTCGTCTCATCACCTCGATGATGCCACGCAAGGCGTGGGCGTCCTTGTCGGAGATCAAGGAGACAGCGTAGCCTGGTGCTGTCACCGTCACAGCCATCAACCACCATGGTGGGCACCAGGGACACCATGGGATCATAGAGGTTCAATGTAGTATGCAATAGTACGATAAGGAGAGCAATGTGATCACTGAAGAAATGATACTAACAAAAACGAACATGCAATGAAAACAATGGTAGCAATGAAGAATTCTGAATCAATGTTCCGTTCCCACCCACACAACTGAAAATCCTGCAAAGTCTGGCCAAACACCTGCGGATGCAATCACTAGAATTTACTGCAAACAAAATGATGAAAAAAAACTTCTGGTAGATTGTGGCATGCCTGAGGCCTGAGTGTATGTTTCTTGTATAAGATATGCTGGGGTGTATCAAGACATGGGGTAGTACAGCATGCTCAGTCCCCAGCCTTTCTGGCCAGCACGGCCTGTTCGGCCAATTCGATGCACATAGTCCTGGCACCGCAGCGAAAAAGTTTGGGGTCGCCATGCTGTTACCACCGAAGTGAGTGAAAAGGGTGAACCGTGTTTAATGACGATTAATGACGAGTCCATGATGCTTAAGAATCACGTTTAACGGTGGCTAATTGCTGGTTAATGTCTAATTGCTGATTAATGAAGGGCAATGACAAGTGAATGATGCTTCAACATCCCTTTGTTCCTGGAACCCAACGTGAATGATCACATGTCCCAAGTCCCAGTTCAAGGCTCCCCGGTGGCCATGGGCCCATCAGCCACTGCTGGTCATGAGCCCCTGCGCTGAAGCGCAACCACTGGCTGCTGATCATCGTGGGTCATGGGATCCCACTGACCCATAGTTGCTCATGTAAATCCAGCTCGGCATAAGCTGATGTCCATTACTTTGAAAGCTAATGGTAATCATCAGCCAGCTACCAAACCCATGTAAAGACAAGGATGTTCTACCATTCTGAAGCATCTAGGCACCATCTTTCCCAGTAAGGGTTGATGGTTCATATTGATTGGTCGATGGCAAGTACCGTTTGAGCCACAAATCATTTGAGCCATTGACCGTTGTCAACCAGCATCAACCATCATCAACCATTTCTGACCAGCATCAACCATCATCAATCATCATCAATCATCATCAACCATCATCAAATTGGCATCATCATCATCATCATCATCATCATCATCATCATCATCATCATCATCATCATCATCATCCACCATTAAGCATCATCCATCACCAATCTCCACCCTTCTTAATCAGACCACGAATGTCAGCTCCCTGCATCAACCTCGGTATTGCCAGGTGCGTCATAGTTCACCACCAATGTCACACCTGGAAGGTCAACGCAGGGGATCAAGCTGCATGGATGTTCAGTAGTTGATGTTTGATGATGGTTGATACCAATGGTTTGTATCAATGGTTAGTATCAATAGTTAGTATCCATGGATGATGCCAATGGTTTGCATCAATGATTATATCAATGGTCCCCTGATGGTGAATATCAATCATTGATGGCTAATGATGATAATATGATCAATGGTCAATGGTTAATATAAAATGTTCATACCAATGGCTGATTAGAATGGTTCGTGCCTATCATGGTCAATAATGATGGTGAACACCAATGATGGTTAATACCAATGTTGTTTAATGCCAATGATGGTGAAAACTGATGATAGTTATATGATGTCGAGGATGGTTCGGACAACTAGTTTTAGATGATAGCGAATGGTTTGTTCCCGGTGATCAATACTGGTTTCCTTAAGAATACTAAGTTCTACTTGATGATGTGTGATAGAATGGCTGACCATGACCGAGAAATTCTAAGAAGTGCTTAGTGCATAGTCAAGCACAACCAAGCCATTGTGTATGTCTCATTTTGCCATGCCCAAGTTCTGATCAGCAGG
>VSDK01010628.1:55834-73128 GCA_009767595.1 Symbiodinium kawagutii | reverse complement strand
ATGAAAAAATGAATCCTGAACATAAATCATTTCCAACCAAAAAATCCACCAATTTTCATTTCATGGTTCTGAAAGAATAATTTGCGAAGGAGAAAAAAAAGCACTGGAAAGGCTGACCAAGACTTGCTAGTGGGTAGCCATTCGCAAGATCAGATGTTGTGTCCATGGTGATGTAAAATCGTCACGAGTGTATCATTGATGGCGGTTCATGACAGGGTACAGTTTTCTGGAGTGGCGCAAAGGATTTAAGGCGCGAATACAAACCTGTAACTAGAAACCATCAGGGCATGAGCGGGTGTTTTTCTTGACCAGCTTTGGGTTTTGAATCCAAAAGTATCTATGACGAAAGCAAAGAATTGCAAGGTGACTGGTACAAAAAAATCTTTGGGACTTGGCTTTGAAAAACGACTTTAGAATTCTAGCATTGGAGGTGTGTATATCTATGTATATGGTGGTTTCTCAAGATAAGGGACCCCCCAAGTCATCCCATTTTAATCCTTTGTAGTAATAAACCCCAAGCATTTCAATGTCCCCAGTTCCTGGCGTGACTATGGCACCACATCGTGGCCACCTATGCATGTCGCCATGTGCCGCCACCGGCCGCAGGCGCCTTTGATGTCGATGCCTCGCGCCGCCACGTCCGTAGCCACGATGAGTTTCATGGCGCCGGTCTTCAGTTCCCCAAGCGCCTCAGGGAGATCCCAAGGGTCCTTGGGGGTCCTTGGTACGACCTGCCCTGCCCTTGGCAAGGACCAGACGCCCTTGGAGCTTAGCTTTGCTTAGCTGAGCTTTGCTTGGCTGAGCTTTGCTTACCTGGATCTGAGTTTGTTGCTGAGCTAAACCTTACCTGGATCTAAGTTTATCAGGTATAAGTTATAAGTGGCTGGCTCATGGCTATCAGAATCCGTCAACACAAGCACCTCCACGGTGAGGGCCAACTTGGAAAACACACATCCAAAAGCAGAACAGCTAGCTATGAACAACAAGATCTACAGTATATCTATATAAGTGGATTTTGACCATGCACTACACTCTCACTAGTTGCTTAACCAACTCAACTGTCAGTGTAACCAACCGGTGGCGGGGCGGAAATAGAATCCGCTATTGCCGGGACAAACATTTGTGTATGCTCTTTTGCTACATGTTAAATTATACTGATTGACAAATGTGCATCTGCATCTATGTACATATATGTATTCATATGCCCATCTATGGATAGAATAGATAGACAGATAGACAGACAGACAGATAGACAGACAGACAGATAACTAGATAGATAGACAAATAGATACTAGATAGCTAGGTAGATAGACAGCTAGGTAGATAGATTGATAGATAGATAGATAGACAGGCGTATCTGCATATACACATATTGTATATATATATACATGAAGATGTATTCATGTATATACATGAAAATGTCCAGGCTTCACGGTCGTTCATACTTCAATGTCAAACATCTGTAGTTGATGCATAGGGGAAGTTCTAGTTGACGATACTGATGTCAGCTACCAGGTGCACTGCATCAAACACTTGGGCTTCAATTCCGGATACTGGTTGCAAATCAGATTGTCTGTTGATATGCATGCTTTTTCTAGTGGGGTATAGCAATTTCCACTGGACCAGATAGGTTTATAAGCCCTAAAAATGATGACCAACAGCCAATCAACAGCTGGGGCAACTGGGTTCCACTCCTCCAGGTCCACCTCCCCACGCCACGGCACATGCTCTCGCTCGCGCTGGCCCTTGTCTCCATGGATGGCTGCGCAAGGCACCCCTGCCCTCTGGAGATCTCGTTGGAGCTGGTCGCACCTCAGCCGTTGCATCCCCAACCATGACAGCTCCAAGGTGATAGCACCAACCACCCTACCCACCCACCAACCCCCCCCCCCACCCCATCCCCACCCACCCCATCCACCCCACGCGTTTCGCCCAGGTGCATCCGCTTTGTTGAGCAGAAGATGATGGCCTTTGCCGCGCTGTTGTTGCGGTCACCAACACCTGAGAGACCGATGCACACCGAGGAACATGACAAGGATAGCTGGCATCGCTGTTTGATTTCTGGGTTCGTGCTATTTTGTGAAATGAAGGATGCTAAACGCACCTCATACAGCAAATGAATGTGTCCAAGGAGAAAAATGCAGTGCGCACATCAAATTTGAAGCGTCAAAGACCCCTGTTGGTCAGTGCCGATTTCTGGGAATTTGAAGTCTTCCCTAGACAGGGGGGGAGTACCGCAGTCAATCAACTCAGCAGCATTCAAGATACACTGGTTACTTTACAGGAATTCCCCCAGAGGAATGGCCATCCCCATGGTGAGCAAGAAGGGGCTCAGCCACCGGCCAACTAAAAGTTTGCGCCCAAGCTACCAACGCACATGTTAAAAATAAACATGAAAACGGATAACACCTTGCGGCAACCACGTTTCAAGAAACAAAAGATAACGGAGGCCGCCCAGGATGTATATGTAGAGAGAGAGAGAGAAAGAGGGAGATTCATATATCAACCCACTGATCCATTTATTTACAACTGTAGTTATTCATATGTGTGCTTTTATTCATATCTAGAAATATACTTATGTATGTACACACATATCATTTAATATATGCTGTATGCTTGCAGGCAAAAATGTACCTAGAGATATGCGCGTGTTCAAATAGATGTGTATAAGATTGTATGTAGGTGTATATATCTACGCACGTACTTCAACAGTGGACCATGACTGCATTCACCATGGTTTCTCTTCTACTGGACTTCTGACCACAACAAGCTGCAGCTGATGTCCTCATTTGTGGCTACAAGGCCGGCCTGATTGTGACAGAACCTGCAGTAGAATTTGGTTCTTGTTGTACCCGGTGCAGGGAGAGATGATCTGCACAATGTCCTGGCTGATCAATCAGTCGTCGTTATCCGTGCTTGTTCTCACAGTCCCCATCATCCTAAGACCATCATCATTGGACAGTTGATGTCCTTGTTGCTATCACTTTGGGTGAAAAGATGGGTTGCTCCGTTTGGTACAGTGATAGGAACTGGGAAAACCACCAGCAAAACTGCCTGGGGCCCACATGAATTATCAGCAACTCACCATTCACCAATGCAAGATGGCCAGATTTCATCAGGATAGGCATCGCCCGCCAAATGACACAACTGGACAGGCCGAGGTCACGGATCTGCTCACTCCATTGTTGGGTCCCCCTGCGTGAGGATCAATGGTGATTGCACAGATAATTTGCATCGGACAATCAGAATCTGTCACCGTACATCTTGAGGATATCCCACTGCAACATATCTCCACAAATGATTGAGTCACGTCACTTTTTACGCTTAATCAGAAAGTAACGCTTGGATGAAACTTTGAATGTCTGAAAATTCTAAACCTTATGGGTCCTAGCATGGATTCAGAGGCTCCGCGTCTCCGCTGAGTCCTGATTGCCCTTGAGTTCGTCTCGGTTTCCAATCTGAATTTGGATCTCGGATCGCTGCAGTGTTCGGGTGATGGAGTCGCAGCTGGCGTTTGGTTTGAAATTACAGTTGCAAAAGGGGAAAGAAACCCGTGTAGACACCAAGGAGGAAGTGCAATTCTCAAATGGATTCTCTGAGTGAGTGACAGAGAGAGAGAGAGAGGTCTGGAATTCTGACCAACTGCTAAGCTGCAACTTCAACTATCCAATCTCCGAGAAAACATCAGGAATATAACTCCCAATGCACAAAGTCAGTCAGGATTTGGCCCAAAAAGACACACACACACACACGGCTCCACAATATGCACGTTTCTACATATGCATATCTACATTTACACTTCTGTTTTATATGCATATCTATATCCATGCTTGTGTTTATATCTTATATTCATCCATATTCATGTTTATGACTTATATTGTTCTGATATGTACATAACTAATTCTATATCCCATATCTAGCTATTCTATATCTTCTATATCCAACACATTCCAACACTGTACATCTCCCTCCCTTGGGTCGGAAGTTCTTCACAGCTAAGCGGCAGGATTTCGCAGGAACTCGGAGGCTAGGCGGCGGATGCTCATGGGCCACGTGGCCGTGAAGAACATGGTGTGCCGTTGCGGGTTGGTGATCCTTGGAGCCGGTTGGGAAACCACCTGTGGCAGGTGGTTTGGTGGCATTAGCTACCCTGCATTTTTTGGGCCTTTTGGGCTGGTGTTGGTTCATGCTTGAGTCTCAACAAACGTTGGTTCATCCTTGAGTCTGTTGAAACAAACAAGGTGCACAACTTGGCCTGTTGATAAAAACGAGCGCAACTCAGTGGAAATGAAGTGCCGATAGCCGAAGTTGGCAAAGATTTTCAAGGCATCTACATTGGCACCGCCCTTTTACCGTAAAGTTGGAGAAAAGGCCAACACACGTTCGGGATTGATTGTCCATTTGGGATAGTCAGTTGGGACCCTCGTGAATAGCACAACTGACACAAACAAATCTATAAAATCCTATCACAACAAACAGCATCAGATTTTAACCTTGGGAATCCTTAGCGATCCTTGGAGATCCTTAGGGATCCTTGGGGATGCCTAACACATCCTTCAGGATCCCAATCACCCTTCACCAGTCATCCCAGTCACTTGCTGCGCCAAGCATCTTTGCCAGGATCTTGCGGATCTGAGGCTCGAAACCCATGTCCAACATGCGATCCGCCTGGTTCTGTGGAGGAACGGCAATTCGTTCGTGATGGTTGGATTGACATATGTGATTCTTATGTGATTCCATATAGGTTCGACATATGATTATATGATTGTACACGTTCTTTTGATCTATCCATGTGTATAGTATAGGTATACTTGTACATTGGATTAGATTGGTTCATTTAAGGTTACTGGGTGATAAGGATAACAAATATTGTTGGTTCATGTTTGTCAATCATAGGTACTTGTATAGGATTGTCCAGCTGGTCAATACCGTTTAAAAAGCAAGTGAATCTGGAAATATTGTTGACCGTTTGTTATCAACACCAGTATTACAGTCATCAACCAATCCGAAGGGTTTTGCTCACCATCGTTTGTTATCAATCATTATAGTCCAAGTACAAACCAATCTGAACACCTGCCTATTAAGCATTCTCAGTCACACTTTATCAGCAAACCCAGGGGCAAAGTCATGACGATGAAAGTCATGATCACGGTTGTTCAAATGATCCACAAACACGGTCGGTGTCCCAAGTTGTGGGATCCAAAAACGAACTTGAGAGGTTGCCGATCGTGCATGAAAATGCTGCTGCTGCTGCTGCTGGTGGTGGTGGTGGTGATGATGATGATGATGATCATGATGATGATGATGATCATGATGATGATGATGATCATGATGATGATGATGATCATGATGATGATGATGATCATGATGATGATGATGATCATGATGATGATGATGATCATGATGATGATGATGATCATGATGATGATGATGATCATGATGATGATGATGATCATGATGATGATGATGATCATGATGATGATGATGATCATGATGATGATGATGATCATGATGATGATGATGATCATGATGATGATGATGATCATGATGATGATGATGATCATGATGATGATGATGATCATGATGATGATGATGATCATGATGATGATGATGATCATGATGATGATGATGATCATGATGATGATGATGATCATGATGATGATGATGATCATGATGATGATGATGATCATGATGATGATGATGATCATGATGATGATGATGATCATGATGATGATGATGATCATGATGATGATGATGATCATGATGATGATGATGATCATGATGATGATGATGATCATGATGATGATGATGATCATGATGATGATGATGATCATGATGATGATGATGATCATGATGATGATGATGATCATGATGATGATGATGATCATGATGATGATGATGATGATGATGATGATGATGATGATGATGCAGCTTCCTTTTTTATTGAAGCTCTGGCCATCGCCTTTGTTCTGTTTACTCCTGCGAAGGTTTTTTTGGCTTTGTCTAAGACAAGTCTTTTTTCCTTTCGCAGTTTTCAACTCCTCCTAGTTGCGGGTTGGTTTGAATGGTTGGCTGCTTGTGGTCTCATTGGAGTGGGTGCCCCACAGAGTGACGGCTCCTTCAATAAGCACCCTTTGTACAGCAACGCAGTCAACTGTGTGTATGTCAATTGGTCAGCGTATCTCTACCCCTTGTTCAAGGGAGATGATGATGATGATGATGATGATGATGATGATGATGATGATGATGATGAAATACACCAACGTTCTGCCAACCAAAAGCTGGTGATTCTTGACAGTTCACCAGTTCACACGCCTTCTGTAGGTAGGAATGTACTGATGTTCGAAAACATTGTCTTAAACGGGCTAGAAGATGGTTCTGGCTTGAAAAGAGAGTAGGACCGGGTTCTTTACCATTGTGGAGACCGATCCAAACATGTACTTTAGCATATTTTTCAGATCCATATCAGCCAAAACTGTAGGTTTTACCAAAGAAGGCATCGGCAAAGGCTCAACAGCCTGGGACACAACTTCTACCCTTGGAACCTCGTCTAGCACCAGCTTGTTCACGTCGTGAAGGCGTACCCTCGGGGCACCCGTGGCTCAACGCACCATGGGGCACCATGTGTCCGTTGTTGTACCTACAAGCCATCCCTTGTCAGCCCCACAGCAAGCAGAAATAGACACTAACTGATAGTGCTACTCCAAACCATGCAGAAATTATTGTTTTTGATGCCTGATGCCATCAACTTGGGGATTTTTACCACTGAGATTGATGAAAACCTGCTGATCAACGCATATTCATACCACAAGGATATCAAGACAGGCCGGCCTCATCACTGGATATGATTGATCCAGTCGATTGATAGATACCATCCCATACCATCCAATCCATGTGGATCCAGTCCAATCATGGACATCCATTTGTTCATTGGGACCGATCTATGTCTTGGATAGCCTAACTTTCTACACAAATCAAAAGAATAAAAGCCTTGATGTTCCGAAACGATGATTGAGATTTCGCTGACTCAATCTTGGATACTAACCAACAAATTACGGGAATGTCGCAGGTAACCCCCATAAATCTTATTGGAAATTGGGTGAAGCACCTCTCTTTTACACCCACAGGAGGCAAGGCCTCCTGAACGGCGTTCCTTTTGAGTGGCAATTCTGATGGTTGATATTTGTGATGGAAGGCAATTGTTTGCAAAGCAAAATTCAAACGTGAGTTGTCCATATCCATCAAACCAATCAAACCAGCCAAAAACCAAGATTTTTGGAGGAAAACAATAGGAAAACCCCGGAAAAAAAAAATAGAAAAACCACAGGAAACCATTGGTTTTCCCAGTAACATCTTGGGGTGAACAACATGGCTACCCATGTGAAGCAGCTGAACGAGGCTCTGCATGCCCTCCAGGAAGTCGTTGATACGTCCAGGAGTTCCTCAGCACGTGGATGTGCTTCCGCGGCCACTGATGCTGCCATTGGATTAGGGACCTGCTGGTAGCGCCTCAACAGAGCAACATCCCCTCAGCAATCTCAGCACCTCAGCACCCCATCCACCTGAGCTTCTCCAGTTTGTGGGGCCATCCCTGACACCGCCGGGCATCCAATGACACCATGGACACCGTCGCGCAGGGCCATTGCCTGCGGGCCCTTGGAGGCTCCACCGTAGCAGCAGCAAGTCTTGATGCCGCTGGCCCTGACCACCAGTCGTGCATGGCTAACCGTGGGGTCACCCCGTACTTCACATGGTTGAGGGTAGGGCTTAAGAACCAGGCTCACCATGGGCTTGACAGTGGCTAATGCTGCTTTACTCCAAGGTGTAATAACAGTTTTGGGCCTTTGCTGTTTTGTGGTAGATGTAGCTATGCTGTTAAATTGCTTGCTGTCCAACTTGGAAGTACCACTCTGTAGGGTCCCATGGGTGCGACATTCACCATCCGATGATCAATTCTGATGAATACATTACGTCCAAAATGGTCTTGATTCTACCAGAGAATTCCTGATGTTTGATTCCAATTGGTGGATTTCAGACCTCGGGTACCTTTTGGCTTTTGGCACCCCTGTACCAGGTTGGTCAATCATCCCCAGTAGAATCGTCCATCAAGGACGCTTCCACATGTGCTCAGTTTCTCATGGCCAATCTACCGGACCCCAAGTCTCAGGCCCATCATTTGCTATCAATTAACCGGCTGTCAAACGCATGGGTTTCTAGCAGTTGTAGCTGTTGGCTCCCCAGCTTATTGATGGCAACCAACCCACTGGTGGTCCGGGTTCAAGGCTGCAAGCCGCTTGCCGCAGGTCGCCTGCCGAATTTCACCGCTTCCTCCTCAATTTGAACAGCGAGCTCTCGAGTCGGTGCCATCACCAGAAAGTGCGGATCTCCTGGCTGCTGTGACAATGGCGACTTGGATCAGTATAAAGCACCAATGGCTTATGGATGCTTATGGCGGATAAGTTCACCAACAACAATAGTTGGAAAACGCGCTGGTTGATGCTGGTACAGCAGGGGTACATGGTGAACTGACCCACGGCCCCATCATCAACTGACCTTCTTCTGGAGCAGCTCCCAGGCTGTCCCAGGCTCCTTGACGAACCTGCCTCTCAATCAAAAAATGGAACGCGGGCAGCAAGAAGGCAAGCGTCCTGAGCGCCGAAGGTCTGCAGACCCCAAGGATCACTGAGGAAAGGGACCAGTTGCGGGGCATCGCTATGGATCGGTGTCTTGGGGACTTCTTTCTCGCTGTCAGGGGCACCTCCGACCCACAGATCAGGTGCAAAACATCGCCGTGGGAGCTGCTTGTGTGGCACGCAGAGCTCAAGCTCAGGCCCTGCTTCGATCGAGCAAATGAATGGGCGGCACCATCGGGCACCATTGGGCACCTGGTGCACAGCCTGTAGCTTGACCTCTCCCATGGGATGGTAGTGACCGGGATGCAACCATCTGAGCCGGCTTCTTCCCATCCAAGTGGAGGAGGCGCTCTTTAGCGGTGCCCCTTGATCTTTGAATAGACTCAATAGACTTGCTCCACTATGAGTCTATGATCCAACTATGATGTATTGAAAAAGATATGATTTCTATGGAAAACAAATGATATGATCCAACTGAATGAACGGACTTTGCTCATGTCTTTCTTTGATCCAACTTTTCCAGCAGCTCCCCAAGATGCATACATACGTACACAGACACATACATGTGCATGTTTACAGAAACCTACAGGTGCACAAGGGTTGGGTCTGGGGGGCACCGTATTGTGTATATATAAATGCATATATACATATATATGTATATATGTAACTATTAACATATATATATATATGTGTGTGTACATAAATATAAATATATATATATATATACCATATACATATATCATATATATATATATATATATACAGGTGTGTGTGTGTGCAAACGAATGTAGATTTGCATGCCTGTGTTCATATACGTATATGAATGCAAAATTGAATAAATGTCACTTTATAAAGTTGAATCACATACATGCGTATTTGTAATTAATACATATATATATATATATATAGTATTTATAGTATATAAAATTGTGTGTTTCCTTATTTATTATCTAATATCTACTTCTTTTAACAACGTCATAGGTGAACGCCCAGCGTCTTTCCGCTGCCCGTCGCTGCCACGCCGATCACATCATAGCCCTGCATCGCCAGTGGCCAAGCATACCTGACAGGCACTGACAGGGTCAAGCTGAGCAGGGGACGTGTGATCTTACCAGCTGCGTCACCAGTTCTCATCAATACAAGAAAGAAGAGCATGAAAGAAAAGAAAAAAATATAGGAAGACTAGTTTAGCTAAACCACAATCGTTCCTCATCATGCATGCAATTTACGTGAATGACCAATATGACAATATGACCATCCAATTATCATTAATGACCGTGGTCATCTATGGTTCATGTCTGGATCGTACATGGTTCACCCACGGTTCATATCTCGATGTCAAGCCGCCTTGTTCAGTGAGTGAATTGATGCCGTGTCCCATGTAGCGCCCTGGTGACACCGAGCGACTGCTGAATTTGTGAAGGCGCAGGGAAGCCGGCTTTCTGCAGATCCGCTTGGATGGAAGAGCAAAACGGCGCCTGTGTTTAGAGCAAGATCTGGGACGAAGGTTGGATCCAGCGGATAAGCCACCCATGTTTGAAGATTGTTAAATGGTAAATCACCAGTTACTGAGCAAGTAGACTGGCTGTGGTTTATGAACAAGTGGATCTGCTATGACTCATATCAACTGACTACTGGCTTGATACGAGATCACTATGGTTAAGAACAAGGATTCATAGTAATAGCATCCAGTGACTAGTTAATCCTAGCAGTCACTACTGGGTACCCAGCTGCTGTTCAGCCATGGCCACAAGCCCTGCACTCAGGTGAAGCCGTAGCGGTGAAACCCGAAACCAAAACCCACCCGGTTGCATGGAAAATCCACCGTTGATGATGGTTTACCTATAGTAATGAAAGAGAAGCCTGACAAATCATCCACTGGTGATGAAGCCTTGACAAATAATGATCATGCGAGTTGAGAACCAATGGGTTGAGAGGTGTGCGAAAATGATAACTATCATGATTCTTCAGAAAAGATGCATTAACTGTTCACAGCGATAAACAGTGAGGATTAAGAAGCAACAACACTGGTTGATCGATTGATCATTGTCAATAGTGGTTCTACCAGGGAGGTTTATCAGGGATGATTAGAGCCAATTGTGAGAAACACATCGGAACACTATACATCAGCCAAAGAGACCGAATCCTCAACAGGTTTTGGCACTCCCCAAGATCCCGCAGTTCCTGACTAATCTCCCAGTTCCTCATAGCAAGCCCAGAAACGCAAACGCATCACCATCGAGAATCACCGTGCGTTGAAACATGGATTACCCAGGTGTCTAGTCATTCATAGCTGTTAACCATCAGCTATTCATAAGCAGGAACCATCTTCACCCACAACTTCATCCAGAATACTTGAGCCTGCTGCCCTCCGTCGGGACTCGGTATGAACACATGTTGCATTAATGAATACACTCGCGCATTATTGAGTATCAGTATGACATTGTGCTTGATATCTAAACATATACGTAGTCTATACTGTGAAAACGGAAATCAATACAGCAATAAATACATTAATACATATATAAAAGTAATTCAAAGAGAAATAAACAAATAAGCAAAAAAGGTAAACAAATACACATGTATCATAGAGAGTGAGAGAGAAAGAAATACATATGTATATCATATAGATAATACCTATACCTATATTACATGATCTTACTGCATTTTATCTCCTTGTTTGGTGCTCCTTAAACTCCACATGACACCGGGTCAGCAACAAACCTCCCGCCTCTGCAAAAGTGGCATAGCGCGGATACTGTGCCAGCCTCGGAACCACGAGCACCGTGCCATTTAGAGCGTTGTTTGTTCAAAGCTTTGAAGCATTCAAGCGTATCTAAGCATATCTGAGCTTATTGTTGAGAGATTTCTAGTTTTGAAGCGATTTGAAGTTTTGAAACAGCAAGTTATACCAAGTTCATTGTGAGTTTTCAGAAGCTCGACCCATCCGTAATCCAACATAGCCTACTAACTTACCCTGATGGGTCAATCAAAAAGAAGCACTGGTATTCCAGCGAACAAATGGAGTTCATCCCTACCAATGTCAAGTCTGTCATACTTTTTTGGCGCGTGGGTTTGTCCATAGCCATTCTGGTACCTACTAACCATCCAAGTTCGGTTGGCCATTATGGCTGTTACATCACTTATGGACAAAGCCACACCTGTCTTAAAGTCATACAGGTGCGATGGGGGTTTCGAATTCAGTTTAGTAAACGATACCAGGTGAAAGTCTTGGGGGCAGCAATTCTGGCCAGAATGCTACACCCAATAACAAACCACCATCATCAAGAGAAGTTACGAAGATGAATGACGAACCACAACACATCTCATGATACAACCAACGACTCACAACCTCGGGATCTTGACATCGTTGGTTTGACTATCACATATTGTGGTGAGACCGTCATGATGTTTCTATCCAACTATGATTGTTGTGCCAGTGAACCACCACTGTTCATGGCCTCATGCGTCGACATGACCCATTCCCAGCTGCAGGACGTTGAATGACGGGTTGATCAACGTTAATCCCATGCACGACCACGATGAACCGACCCGTTACCCCAACGTTTTGACCGTCCCCTAAACCTGGCTTAGGATCCCTGAAAAACCAGGACGTCTCAGGAAGCACATCAATGTCCGATTCATCAATCATTCATCAACCAGTTTCAACTAGCTATTGTTGAAGTTCTTAAGCGTCACAAACTAGCTATCACCAATTCTTGACTATTATTGACTAGCTATTAATCTCTCTTGACCGCAATTAACAGCCATCCTCAACTAGTAGATACCGATCAATATTAGATAAGTCGTTCTTGACAGCCATTATTAATTAACCATGATTAACTCATCATTCTTAACCATTATAAACTGCGTGGTTCAGAATGCCTGGTTTCTTAACCATTATTGACAGCCATTCTCAACAGCCATAATCAACCATTAACCACAATGAACCATATACAATCAACCATATGGTTGTGAATGGCTGCTAGTAATGGCTGTTCATAATGGCTGTATCTTACCCTGGTTAAGAATTATTCACCAATATCAACCATGATCAACCTGCCTGGTTTCTGCCACAGCGTCATCTGCCCTCTCGAATCGATCACCTTGATCTCCTGGTCTTGCACGGTGCTGCCACCTTGGTGACGCCAAGGGCATCAGTATCCCACCAACCAAAATCTAATCCAAACAACGCAAGCGACGCAAGCAGAATGATCCAAAAATACCAAAAGAAAACCAAAAATGATCCAAAAATACCATCCCAAATGATCGATTGGTGGCAATGGATCAGGGTCTTTAGGCACTTCTACGCTGACTTGATTTCTCCAACTGCATGGCTGTCCATTGATAAGCTACACAAGAACAATTGTGCTATGTGTCATGATATTATACACCCATACATATCCACTTAGACTGCTTTCCCTGGCTAGATAATGACCAGATACCCATCACTAATAGGAAAATGGGACGTCCATATCACTTGAAAAGTTTCCAAAACGGATTGGTTTTACTGGTTCTTTCAAACCAAATGATAGAAGTCAGCAATCGCAGCAGCTAGTAAAGCCGCTTGAAAGCAGCTGATATGCCCGGAAACTTCACATAGAGAAAATCAACCACTTGATCATTGACACTTCTTGGAGCAGAAATATCCTCAGAAAAACTTCTTGTAGTGCAAAAGCGCAAGAACAGGAAGTCCTCCACGAGGGGGGTTCGACATGATTCATCATTCTGAACCCCACTTTTCATGCTCACCATCATCAAAGAGTACGAACCATTGTCAAACACAATTTTGAATCAGAATTCTTTCAACACATTCTTCATGACTAGCCACTCGAAAACCATTGCCCTCACCACCTAGCCATTACTAACCATGACTAGCTGTAGCCACTCTTGACCATTGCACTCACCACCTAGCCATTACTAACCACTGACCATGGCCAGTCATTGTTCGCCTAGTGTCTGTTGTGCGCATTGGGATCCGCATTCAGAGCCGCCATGGAGGGTGGTGGCTTCAAGGCGGAGAGGCTGGCGGGTGCCGGGCCGCCGGGGGCCTCGGTGGTGACGCGGCAAGCACTAGCGGCCCGTGGCCCTTGGTGAATAGCAACAGTTTATAACAAGGGATGACGTTTAGTGATACAGGTTGATAGTGGAATAATAGCCCTTGGTTGATAGTCTATGACGTTTTGATGTGTTCAAATGACTGCGACTGATGGTGAATACAGGTGTCTTGCGACTGATTGAAATTGGCAAGTACTGCAATGGTTGGTATGTTTGCATTATGGTTGGCAGTACCAATGGTGAATCATGGTTCATGATGATTCAAGATCACCTGCCAGCAACACCCGGATGACAATAATTCAAGAGCAAATGCCTATAGATCGGCCCTCTTCAATCTCAGCTTCGTCACGTCAGCTCTGTCTTGGCATCCCTGAGAGGGTCATCTCTCTCTTGTCACAACTTCAGCTGGCTCTTCTCTTATCTGAAGACAACTTCTCAGGATCAGCTCTTGGCATCTCAGGAGCTCCCTACACAGATCGGGCTCAAGAGATCAAGCTTGTACCAGATCCCTTGAGAAGATCTCTGAAAGAGCTGCCATTTCGTCTCACCCGGCAATGTCCAGAAGTGCATTGTGGGTGGCAAACCACATAGTTTCGCAAGTCGGCTATCTACCCTAAACGCATGTTGTGCGAGCCTTCCTCAATGGAAACTGAAAGGTTATAAAGTTCCATATCTCTCTCTCTCTCTCTCTCTGGGAATCTTGGTGCCATCTCGCTCTTGTCTGGCTATTGACATCTGTGCTCAGTGTCAGCAGCTCTCTCATGACAGCTCTGCTCAATGTCAGCTGTTCGGATGACATCTTGTGCTTGGTTTCAGAAGTGTTCGTAACTTGGAAGTTTATCTTCGAAACCTCTTGATATTGGTTGAGCACAAATAACCGTGACCAATCGCTAAGAATGGTCTATGATGGTCATTGATGGTTTATAATGGTCAATAATGACTGAAAATGGTCAACAGTTGCTAGCTCCAGCCCATGACCATCTATAGGTAGTAAACCTGATAAACTAAAGGTCTATATATGGAGTCTATAGTGGCTAGGACCGGCTAAGAATAGTTTAATTGGTTGATAGTCGTTAATGAGGGCAGGTATCCATAAATTGAAAACATAACATATGTAACCTCCAAAAATGAGGTTGCAGAAAAATCAAAACATCAAACATGAGGATGTGCGGGCAAGCCAGTGCGGGACCCCAGGACACAACTCTGAAGCAACTCTTCCCAGATTTCATCATCACAAACAAAAAATTGGGTTCAAAAGAATAGCAATGGAGCTTCAGCCAAAAGTCGGTATACAATCACTATAAACAAAGTAGGGACACCATCAGCAAGGATGAGAATACTAGGCATCACAAGCCATTGTTGACCAACCACCATGAATCATGTTGCTGGTTTGTGTAATCAAAGATACCACGGTCCCTACAGGTCCATACAATCAACACAACTTGAAAATCAAAATAATATGAAACAATGAAAAGATACGAAAAAATCTCCAGATATCCACTTTGCACATGCAGCACTTTGCCACGGCTGGTCCTTTGGGAGTGCGCCATGCGCCAAGGCACCCGAAATTCGGGCAACGGCTCGCGTGGCGCGTCGTGACCTCGACGGTGACCCGCTTGTGCCCTCCATAGACGCATCATATACAAATCATAGACTTATACATGTGATTCGATGGAATGAGACATATACATGTACATATACCATTTCATGTACACTTATGCACATGTGTGAGATTGACTTTTTTGTGTGATTCAACGTTGATCATGGACAAAAGTCGGCCAACTTGAAGATTTGATCGAAGAGGAATGGCGATTTCAGTTCAGCATGAAACGATACAATTTAAGGATATTATATATATATATACATGTACAGTAGTAAGAAAAGTTTCCAGTGGATTGTCCTGAAATCGCTGTGTGGGCATTCCATGCATGGTACCAGGCTTTGTCTATGCCAAACGTGGTGCTTCCCCGTGCGGCGAGGCTACTGTTTCTTCATCCACACTCGGCTATGGCAGCTTCTGATTCCCTATCTTTGTTAATCAAAGATGAATCATCATGAATAACCATTGCCAGGTCACAATTATATCAACAACCACTGGCAATTGACAAGTAGACTACTATCATCTATTAGATATTATTAGCCATAGATGACCGTTATCAAGTGGTCATCGTCAGTGCGTTGTACTCAGCCAGACAAACCCAGGAATCTTTTCAACACCAACTTGCCGCCCAGCGACCGAAGCGGCCTTTGCCACCTGGCGCTTCGAAATTTCGTTGGCGAAACGGCCAGCAAAAAAGTGGGTGCTTTGAAAAACCATGGTGTTTCACCCACCTGAAAACTGCAAAACTGAAACTTTTTCGGGGAACCTGAGGAACATACCTGAAACCATGAGTGGTTTGAAAAAACTGCAAAACTGACACTGTTTCAACGATCCAATAAAAAGCCTAGACGATCCTCGTCGTCATCATCATCATCATAATGGCCCTACCTTTGTTGCCCCATCCTGATCGTTGCCGGTCCTGGTGAGTCACCCGTCACCATCTTCATCATCATCATCATCATCATCAGCAGCAGCAGCAGCAGCAAGAAACCATCATCACCATCAGCCATGTTTCCACGACTTTCCAACTGCGGCAGTCTACAACTCTGCAGTGGCACCTCCTTTGCCTCCGTAGCCACCACCTGGCTCCGTCATCACGGCTTCAGGCAACCAACCAGGACATGGGTCACGAGCAGCCATTGCTTATCAACCATTGACCACCATTAAGCATTTTCACTAACAACCATCAACAAGTAATGACCCTTACTTGACCACGATTAACTATTCGCTTGTGCTCTTATAAAACCTTTGGAACCATCCAACATGACAAACAAACTGACAAACTAATTGTCTCTATACTGACTTATAATGATCGCGGCCCGAGATGCAGTAGTATAACCCGGCAGCAATAGATCAAATCACAGCTGCATGTTAGGTTCTGGATCTGTTCCCATTCTGATGACATACCCAACCATTCAAAAGGTGTAAAACGGCGGCGACCACAAACACAAGCATTATCACGACCACAACAAGAATAATAAGCCAACAACAATCAAAGAGAATTAAAAGAAAGAAGGAAGAAAGGAAAGAAAGAAAGAAAAAGTGACCCCCCATATTTGATGGTTGGTCACCACCTATTGATCGCAAAGTACGGGGAAAGTTGATCAGTTTATCAACACTTGGGTCCGCACTAACCATCTTTCTCCATCGCTGCTGGCTATTTTCCCTGCCATCAACCAATACTTATCATCATTGTGCTATATTGACATCAAAGAGCCCTTCATTAACCATCAATTAGCCATCAATGGGCCCTCAATTAGCTACCAGTTCGTTAACTAGTAGCCCTTGATTAAGCATCATTCGGCCATCAATGATCCTTTCATGAGCCATTAATTGACTCATCAATTAGTCTCTCAGAGTTCACTCACTTCATTAACTCCTTTGAATTCACGAAAAAATCTCCCAGCCACCTCAGCCACCTCAGCCACCTCAGCCCTCCGGATCCCTCCGGTGCCTCCGTCCCCTTTTCCGAAGCCGCCCCGCGGCGGGGGGCGGGGCCGGCG
>VSDK01010628.1:38027-55800 GCA_009767595.1 Symbiodinium kawagutii | reverse complement strand
GCGGCGGGGCCCCGGCCGGCGCGGCGAGGGGCTGCGACGGCCTCTCGGAGAAGTTGATGAGCTTCGGAGCGGAGTCAGTTGCTGAGTTAGCAGCTGGAGCTGGTAGCTGATTGGTGGTTAGTTAATAGCTAGTTATGTTAATAGCTGGTTATGTTAGTAGCTAAGTTAATAGCTAGTTATGTTGGTAGTTAGTAGCTAGTAGCTGGTAGCTGGTAGATGATTAGTTAGTTCGTAGCTGGTAACTAGTAGCTGGTGGCTTGTAGCTCTAGTTCTGGTAGCTGATTAGTGAGTCTATCAGTAGCAAACTGATAGTTGATAAGTAGCTGAGTTCATGACGGGTGCTAGCCGAGTAGTTGATCGATAGCTGATTAGTAGGTGATTAGTAGCTGATGAATAGCTGATTGGTAGCAGAGTAGCTGAGTTGATGATTGCTAGGAGCTTTACTACATATAGTAGCTATAGAACTATTGACTGTGATTTGTAGCTCCATTAGTTGATGGTGATCTGTGGCCACACATCGGCACGGTTGATTTAGTAGCTCTTGTTTTTTTCGCTTATGCTCAGGATGGGTTTTTGCTACATGCTTGCATAAAACCCAACACTAATGTCTATGTGATTTGCCAATGAGAAACCACAAATTGGTTGGTTGGTATATGATTGGGAGGAACACAAACACCACTATCAATGATGAAGCCGACAACCGTCATGGGACCAACATGGCAACAATATGGGACAGAGAGATAGAGAGAGAGAGAGAGAGAGTTGGGTTGGTGAACTTACAGCAAGCAAAGGTGCAATCGTCATCACCAGCGCAGCCAAGTCGGCAAAGACTTGTGAGGTTATGGATGGACCAATCCACATGACATGAGTGAAGTAAAGCTATTGATCAGCCACGGAATACTACCCGGCTCACGCCGAGTGACATACTATTGCTGAATTGTAACATGACCCAACCAACTAAGGCACTAGGAACCAAATATCCACCCATTCGCCGTCACTAAACCTGGTCATAGCCCAATGTAAGAAATGGCAACCATCCATCAATCACCAAGTTGCCACATTGGTTTCAACTCTCAAAATTAGAAACCGCACAATGGTCGGTTTACTACTATTGATGGTCAATACTGGATGATTTGGAGGGTCCCCTATTTTGAAAAACATATGATTAACAACCTGAAATGACTTTTAAGTGGCTAACCCAACAAGGACAATCGAGATGCTTGACAATGACAAGAATGAAAAAGCTGGAAAAGTTCCCATCTCTGTGAAGCTGGGCTGGTACATGCAACAATGGGAGGGAAAATGCCAATCACAAGCTGATACCAAATGCCTCCCCTCCACATACCCGGAAGCAAAATAATCAGCCCAAATCAATAGTGATCACGGAAGGCTATGGAGATGTAACCACCCCCAGTACAGCGGGACATTCGAACCTGACCTAACTTGAGGTGAAGTGCTGCAGTAACGATGAGTGTCCCTCCTCATACGTCCCAGTAACAGGGATTCCTAGCCATAGACATATGTGGCTCGACCTTCTTTGGTAGAAGCCTGTTGAGTTTGGCGAGCAATCCAGAAATCGGTGCCCAGAATAAGTGTACTGATCAAGGATAGCTACACTTACTTCATGAGAAACCAAAACTTGTCACATGCAGAGTAATTTGGCGATTGCCTTTTTAGCACCCGCCGCATTTCATATCAAGAAATGTTGTGGTATTGCTTCCTTTCCCAAGGTTGTTGGCCATTGTTTTTCCTTCGTTGCAATCATTCAATTGTAGAAGCTGATTGACCATTGCACCATCAGCTACTAGGAGCCAAGATTAACAATCATCACAGTTAAGCTATCAGCTTAAAAAATCAATCACAGCAACAAGCATTATCATTACCCTCTAAGAAATCAACCTGGAAGTTGGCTATTTTCGATAGGAAAACCAGCTATGTCAATGGTGGAAAACCTTCCACGCAACCAGGTCGGTTTACCAGAGCAGAATCACTAGCTGCACTTCTAGTGACATAGTATATAAATGATATAAATGCTTGACTAGTACAACTGATTAGTGATTAGTATCAATGATTAGTATACAGCTATATTAGTATATCAGCATCATTTATCTCTACTAAACAGCTGATCAACCCCCTGGATTGCCATCCACCCGCCTCTGCGGTTCGACCGGCTTCGGCGGCTACTGAAGCAGCGGGTTCAGGGAGGGAGGGACAGGATCCCAAACAATGGAGTTGACAGGGAGACTTGCACAGTGAAGAACTGGAGTCATCACTTCGAGAATTCTTTTTGAATAGGTTGATCGATAGAATCTATCGTTTTTTTGGCGGTGGGAAGGGGGGGTTGCATCAGAATGGACTACGACTCCGTGCCAATATTGAAGACCGTTGTGTTGGCAAAGATTGATCAATACCAACTGTTGCATCAACCATAAGGAGGGTCCAATCTGTATCCATCAATGGTGCCCCTGAACTCATCACTTACGATCATAGGGAGCCATAGTATGGCTGAACTATTCGCCTCCTGAAGGAGCAAGCAGCTGGGCCTCTTTGAGGAATTTGGATGCGGTTTTGCTATTCCAATGGTACTTTCCAAGCAATATCATTCCGCAGAAATGCGTTCATCCAAAAAGTTACGGCCCAAAAAAATGTTAAGTTGCTTGCCATGAGCGAATGACATGGAGCACTGATGAAAAGGTGCCAAGTCTCCAAGGGCTCCAACCATCTGTGACTGGAGACTTCTGCTTGCGTGTTGCTTGGTTGAACCGGGCTGCTGCTGTTCCTATCAGCGGAACCTAGGCCTCTTGGCAAAGCCAACGAGGTGCGATAGAAATTCTTTATCTTTGTTGGTTGATCCTGGTACTAAACCACCATCATCCATTTCGCACCATCAACTGACCAACCAGGATATTTGACATCTCAACTGGCTTCAGCATACTTCATGAGTTCATGATGGTCATTGCAGTCATCACAGCCCACCAGGGTGAAACGCAGTATGCAAAATGCAGGACTACATGGGGATACTGGGGATACTTAACTTCCCTCAATCAACTTCCTTCATCAACTACTAGTTGGGTATCCCCCGCATTGATATGAATCAATATCGCGTTGAGTCAATAAGTGTCCAATAGTATCACAACTGGTCCTGGACTTTGGCCCTGAAAGTGATCATAATATCAAGAAGCTAATGACATGGATAGGCATGGGTTAATGACTGGCAATCTTCAACAGCCTAGCAGCTTGGGTACCATCAAACGTACACCTCTAAGACGTGCATGGACTCCCAGAAAATCATGAGCATGTTTTCCCTTTCGTGCCTTGGGGATGGGATTTTCTGTTATGAAAAGCATCCACCAAAAAGCACTTGCTACGAAATTGGCAATTCCACTTGGTAGAAACTGTGATGGTGGTTTCTCAACATAGGAGTACCCCCAAATCCTCCCATATAAACCGTTCATAGCAATAAACCAACCATTTTTGAGGGTCCCACATGGCTTTCTCGAAACCCACGACTCTCAATTGGCCGTAACCACTACAGACGACCGTGACCACCGTCATCAACCACGAGCACTGATTCGCACCTGCTGGAACTGGAGCTGCGTCTCCTGGCGACGATCAGAAGTGTTGAAGTATGGATAATCGAAGATCCAGGTTATTCTCCGTAGTCATATTAACAATAACTATCTGATAATTATCAAACTTATTCATATTATCCAGATTAATACGATCATTAATGACAATATTGTATTATTAACTGATATTAGCAACAATATTATCCATATCATCCAGATGCCTGCTAATCATGAAGTATGGTTAATGTGATTGTTCATGATCCAGTCATTCATTATCAATCATATTATCTTGATCGTCCATGATCCCGATTGTTCATGATCCATTCCAGATCATCTTCCATGAAGTGTGTTCATTGAATGGTAAACCATGAAGTGATTATTCATGGTGATTAATTGAGAATGATTCATATGTTTAATGAATTCAGAATATGGTTAGTGACTGACAATCAACTGAGAATCAATTTTATAATGATAGTTAATGCCGATGAATACGGTGAATAACCCAGAGATGATGATTGACCATGGTCCCAGCTGTTAGTAACTCCCTCCCATGTTCAACTGGGAATCACTGGCAATGGTAAAACTGGGGGTGCTTTGTTAAATGGCTCTTCCATTACAGTAGCAACCAAACAATGAGAGATCAAAATGTTATCATCGGTTTGAGGGGCGGTGACAACGTTAGTGTGTTTGATACCGAATGAGCCCTCTCTATGATAAACAGAGAAATTCTTTGGAAGGTTGATACTCATCACCAAAGGACATACTGTAGATACGTTATTTGGCCAAGCCTTTTTAAAGATATGTTCGGCTTTGCGCAGAAATGGTTCATCATCTATGGTCAAGAAGTTGTCCAAGCATCACTATGAACCATTGACCATGGCCCCTTGTATATTGAACCCCTCATTTCAGGGATGGCATGGCTACCATGACAATCGTGCAGAAATGCCAGCTAAATTCAGGAATGCACAAAGGGGATGAATACCTTCAGTGTTAGCCACACTGCTCAGTGTCCAACAGCTTATGGGTTAAAGCCACCAAATTTTGTAGGTGGAGTGTCCTGAGCAGAAATAAAAACGAGTAGGGATACATAACCCATCCGGGGTTCATTGATAGGGTAGATTTTACCTGGTAGGTTTCATGTTAGTTTCCAGGAGGGTATAGATTATTGGGTATCAACCTTGCTAGACCCCCTTAATTTCCATCTATCTGGAGTGATATCAGAAGGGATTGGGGTGCCATTCCAGTAGGAAATTTTGATCTGAAATTGGGTCTGTTGTGGACATCAGTAAAAGTCGGCCAAGCAGTCCTGGGAATTCTAGCAAAGAATAGACGGTGTAAAATCAACGAAGTTGCTAGTGTGAGTGGTCAACTAGAATGCAAACATGGAGTAGCTGTCCTAACTTGTCTCAACTGAATCAATCTGTACGACCCGAGTAACACGCAACATTGAAAGGTGTCTCCCGACATTTCCAAGAGGCAAATCTTGCAAATGGCGCTGTTCATAAATGTTACCCACAAACCATCCAAACATTCATGCAGAGAGGAAGGGATAGGAAGGGATAGGAAGGGAAGCAAGTGAAGGAATGCACCATCGCTGCCGTTGTTATGAACAAAGCAGTGGAACGCCACTGCAAGGCATGGAATCAGGCAGTCGGAATGTCCAGACATCATTCCTATCAGTTGAAAACTGAAAGTCCGACTTGTTGTTATCAACCCCAGCAACAGCCGAACAGCATCGAACAGCCCATTTCCGGAGCTCCTATTCTTCCGACTTCGACTTCGTTTTCGTCTGCTACTTCTGGACCTTGATGCCACAAGGGAGAAGGAGATGGGTGAAGCGAAACCAAGGGGTCTGGGTATTGGAACCTTCCATGGATCTTCCTTTGATAGGGAACCTTCCTCTTTGATAGTCCGAATTCTCCAAACGAGTCCTGTGAAAGATACAGCTCACTCAGCATGCATTTATTTAGCAGTTCAAGTGCCAAAGTGCAAACTGGCAGTAGCAAAGGCGTCATTCTTGGGCTGCATCCATTGTTACCAAACTTCACACGCGACTGAAGCCCGTCTTTTCCGCTGTTTCATTCCTGGATCTTTGTAATATAGCTATGGGTCAAAACCCTGTGCCCTTGGTGTACCCCCATGAACCATTGTGTTCCCTATTGTTGATTGTCTCCCACTAGTTGGGTGGTTGACTGCTTGACCCAGCTCGCCATACAGTGGGTATATATCCCCTGTATTTGTTAATTATCATCTCCTAATAACCGTTAGCCAGCTATAACATTGGTTAACTGCTTGACCCACAGACATTATTCCCCTTTTGTGAAGCATTAAAATCCCCCTTTTATAAACCTTTTTAAAGCCTTTGGCCCAACACTTTCCGGTAGAAGTAAGGCTGACTTCAACAGAAAGTTGGGAGCTCGTTCCTCCAACCATGGATCCCCATATCGATTGCCTTGCCCCCGGTGAGCGCTTTTCAGTGGTTGCGGTGGTGAACACCTTCGAGGCAGGCATGGCGCGCTGCACGGGTCTCGCCCCTACTCAGCACTTTGTCATTGAGAACGTTGCGGGCATCGGGCTTGGCAAACATACGTTCTATGACTTGGTTGTCTATGATCCATCTGGGAGGTGTGTGGCGGGTCCTGACACGATGATCGTCCACCATGATGACTACCCCTTCTTCCAGGGCATTTCCACTATGGATTTCTGTTGTGGAATGGGTGGATTCTCACTAGGTTCTCAACGTCTTGGTATCCAAACTGCGGTTTTTGTGGACCCCTCCAGTTTGGCTTGTCAGGCAGTCCGGGCCAACTTTCCTGGACATGTTATCCAAGGGGACCTAGGGGACATGAACACCGTGAAGCAGGCACATGCACACCGTAAGCCCGGACACCTTCAAGTGACTGGGGGATTTGCATGTCAAGGTTTTTCCACACAGGGTGACCAAAATGGAATGGCCGATCGACGAAGCCATAGTCTTCTCCACATTCTTCGAGGAGCTTGGCTTCTACAAGCAGATGACATCCTGCTTGAATGCGTTGCCAACGTGGTCAATTTCCCAGCTGCCCAGCAGGTGATTGATGACTTCGCAGAGGCCACTGCCATGAAAACCAGCAGGCTCGTCTTCGACCTCAAGGACCAATGGCCTGCTCGTCGCAATCGATTCTGGTGTTATTTGACTGGAGCTTCATTGCCTCGTGTGGATCTCAAGCCATGGACAGTTACCTCAGACTTCGTCTCTTTGGGCAGCATTATGCCAATGGATGCTCTTTGGCCCCCTCATGAAGAAGAACAGTACCGTCCTTCACTCTTGGGGACATACTACAAGGGACTGTGCTTGTGGATGCAGACGGGCTTTCGGAATACATCGACTACGTCAGGGAGGAGTTCGAGGTTTCGGTTTGTGCTCCACTCGCTATGGTCGTCCTCGACACCTTCATCCATGTGAAGGCTCGGTACTCTGCACAGTCAAGCCGGACTATGTGTTCCCAGCACCAATTCGCAGTGGTCTCTGTCTCTTGGGACAGATAGCGGCTCCACTTCAGGTGCTTTGGCTTCAATCACAGATCTTGGCCTCGTTCCAGCTTCATCATTGGGGAGTGACGTCAATTGATCCTCCAGAACAAGTTCAGTTGCTCCAACATGACCTGCGCTTTCATGCTTTCACCAGATGGATTACGCCAAGCTTGTATCTACCTCGAACACTCAGGCTTCACATTGATGATGAGGACCATGTGACTGAGATCAAGGTATGCAGCCCCACTACTGTCAATGACCTCAAGGTGGCAGAGAAACAACTGGGCGGCTGGGGGGAATACTCGGTTATCACCCTCAACGGAATCAGACTGCCCCTCCAAATGCAGCTCTTCCCGGAGGTGATCTACCAGATCTTTCGATGTCAAGCAAAGCATGTTCTTCCAGTGCCAGACACCAACACAATCTTTGGGGCAGGCACATCGGAAACAAACTCTATGCTTGGGGATGGAATGTTGTGGGCTTTCATGAACACCTTGGTTGACTTTGCAGCTCGGGATGGCATCTTCCTCATGCATCCATTCCAAGTGGCTCACTTCCTACAGATGGATCTCCCAGCCGTGGTCACAGCCTCATGGAGGGAACATGGATTCAACAAGCACATTGTGACTATCTGCGAACTCCATGGACATTGGATTTTGATCCATGGAGTTTGGACTTCAAGCAGTGGACTTCTTTGGACTTTCTTCGATGGACTTCGAGCAGATCAGTCACAGTCACAGATGCTGGAGGTGACCCGGAAACTATCCAGAGCTTTTGATGCACACTTTGAGGCTATGTTTGTTGGACGCAGCATTCAACAACAAGCACCACATGTGTGTGGCACCATTGCCCTGCTCAACCTGGGGAATTTGATGGGCTTGGAGGACCTTCCTTTGCGACCATCCGTTGAGGAAGCGCACCTTGAGCTGCTTTCACTGCAACGAGAATATACCTTGCACACCAGCAACATCTTCGCCGGTGGACCAGAAGCATGGCAAGGGAAACTATGTGAACTCCTTCAATCCAAGGGGGTGCCTCCACTGGCACTTGATGATAGATGCCAGTTGATCATTTCCAAGTTGGGACCACACACCCTTCAGAACATCTTCCGCAAGAAGAACCCATGGGCGGAGCTCAAGGCTGCAGCCAGCAAGCCAGGCACTATGTTTCGCCTGGTCACCCCCAACGAGCTCAAGGACTACATCGATGTCCGAGCACAGACAAAGCATGGTGCACAGGTTCACAACCACAAGCAAAAGAAGATGAACAAGCAAGCTGATCGCAACTCTGTGATGCACCTTGAACCTGGGCAGTTCGAACTCAATGCGAACCACTTCAAGGACGATGATGATTTGCCAGTGGCCCAGATTGATTTTGAGGAGGTTGGAGCCGAAGCCAGAGGCGTGGCACTTGCCACAGTTGCCATGGCACGCAGCTTCCTTGAGCAACCAACTTCGATCAGCACAGATGCTCTGGCCCTTTTGATCATCGACCGCCCCACGGAAGAGATCATCGAAGCAGCTCAGCTCACCAAGATTGTCATCCCGGCCAAGTTCAAAGGCACGGATGAGCACACGCTCATCTATGGACACATCATGCAGCTTGGAGATAGTGATGTTAGTCGAGAAAATGCCAGTGCTGACTCCAACCCTGAAGTCATCAAAACGCAGGTCATCAAGATACAAGTCTTTAAGGACCCGTTGGCAATGCCTTGGCCGCGTTTCGTTGATGCGCCCATACGGGCCTTGGTGGCATCCATCGAGCCTTTGCAGCTCTGCAAGGGAGCCAACTGTGGAGCGAGCTGTGGGAAATTTCATCCTGCAGTAGATGAAACCATCGACAACGTCATCTTCGAGTTATGGGCTAGAAGCTTCTTTGACGATCAGGGCAAGAAAGTTCCACCTTTGGAAGCATGCCTCTTCACCGCCTTCATGAGAGTTCCACAAGGTGCCCTGGAGAAGCTCCTGCCCAACACACCCCATGGGGTGTATGTGGAACCAAGAGGGGAGCGACCCAAGGAACACGATGACAGATACAAAGTGATTTGGTTACCGGGGGCTTCACCTGAGGATGCAGCACATCAATGCCGAACACTGGACAAATCCATCAGTTTGGTCAGACTCAAGAACAAGTTTGGCATCAGAGTCAAGACAGAGGATGAAGCCGCTGCATGGTCTCATCTGCGACCGGGAATCATCTTCACACCTTTGAACCTCCAACATATCTTCGAGTTGTTCCCCATACCGCACGGAACTCAGCGAAATGCCATCGTCAAATTGTTGGCTGATTGGAAGTGGTTGGCACGTCCTCTTCAACCAGGCAGAGGATCGGTGGATCACATGGCTTGGAGAGTGGGAGCCCAAACTATGCCGCCGCAAGCGGTCATGACAGGTTTCCAGAATGATGTGGTCATTACCCAAGTGAAAGATCTGAAGCAGACAGAGGTGCCCAAACAACTGGTCGCATCGACGAAGACCCAGAAGCACTTGCGAGCCACGTGGACCCATGGTTGGAATCATCCAAAGATCCTTGGGCCAGACCATCATCCAATGGAATGCCGTCTCCAACTCCAGCTTCAGATGGCAAGACAAAATTGAGTACGCTCCAAGAGCAATTGAAGACTGACCTTGCGAAGGACCTTGCGAAGCAGGCTCAGGCTGCAGTTCAAGAAGCAGCTGCAAGCACACCCAGTATGCAACCTGATGAACGTCGCATTGCAGCACTCGAGGTTGGCATGAAGGAGCTTCAAGGCCAGCAGGCACAGATGACCACATGGTGTCAGCAGGTCAATGACCGTTTCCATCAACAGGAGAATACAATGGGAGCCACGCAACAAACTCTGAACAATCATCAGCATGAACTTCAGTCACTTGGATCAACATTCCAGTCCACCATGAAGTCAGTCAAGGATGAACTCTCTGACAGTTTTTCGGATGCCTTCAACAAGCAATTCACCAAGCTGGAAGCCTTGGTGGAGAAGAAACACAGGACTGGATGACTAGGGCAACCTGGATCCGAGATTGGATCGACTCGGAGGCCAGGACACATTGCTAGATCCAGATCAAGTTTTGGTAGGCTGTTGCTTAGCTTCATGCTGCTCTTCACACCGGCGACAGCCTTGCAACTCCCAGATCCCTTTGCCCGGTTCTACTTCGACAGCTCGGCAGTCACGGCTGACCGAGATCATGGGTCGGGGGACAATGAGTTGCCAGTTCCAAGCCAGGTTGTTACACCATGGCCCAATACCGTTGGATGCACCACCTCCGGTGCAACTGGACCTTCTGTGGTTGCTACTATTAGATATGGTGAAGCCCTACATCCTGGGCCATCAGGGGAAACTACACTGACTGTGGGTGTCAGTAACCCGGGAGGTCTTCGTCGAAAGGAGGAGCATTTACCTGGAATTTGGTCGCTGGCTGAGACACAGCTCTCATCGGAAACCCTTCGCACAAGTTCAGGTTTGCTGCGGAAACTTGGCACCCAAAGGAATCGAGCGATTCGCTTCTATGGAGGTTCACCAGCCCCACTGAGGGCTGGCTCTACATGGGCAGGCAAGTGGACTGGTGTGGCCGTCATGTCAGATGTCCAGATGCAACAGCTTGACATTCCATGGCCATCGGAACATTGGGCAACTGGTCGTGTCTTGATGACCCGACACTGGGCCAACGGATTATCCATGACAATTGGCACTGTGTATGGGTACTCCAAAAGGCCAACTTGGCCAAGGTCCAGACAACTCACTGACCAGCTGCTTGAAACATACACCACCGAGATGGTGTTGGGCATGTCAGGTGTCAGGATGATCCTTGGTGACTTCAACCAGGAACCTGGGGAGCTTGTCCAACATCGAATATGGCAACGCCATGGATGGAGAAGTGCACAGGAAGCAGCTCATGAGCTATTTGGACATGAGGTTGTGCCAACATGCAAAGGTGCTACTGAATGTGATCAAGCATGGTTGTCACCAGAAGCGATTCAACTACTGCGTGGACTGACAGTTGAAGACCACTTCGCCGATCACTCCACTCTTCGACTCCAATTTCGCATCCCGGACAAGGTCACTTCAGTTCTCCAATGGCCCAGGCCGGCTCAACTGCCTTGGGCTGACCTTGACAGGCACGAATGGAATCCACCATGTCATGTTCACTTGGAGGACTTCGATGATTCCACCAAGTTTCTTGAAGCATGGGCCATTGACTATGAAGAGGCGGTGTTTGCACTAGCACGGACTCAGAACATGCAACTCCCTGCACGAACTCGAGGTCGAGCTCAACGACATGACCCAGTTGCGAGACAAATCACCTCACCTGCACGCAAGCCTAGCCGTGAAGGAGAGGTTCGACCGACAAGCTCGTTAGCTGGGATAGCCTTGAGGAACTGGTTCAAACAACTTAGACGCCTCCAAAGCCTCAAACATGCAGTTGCAGCCTCCAAGCAAACACCAGCGGCCATTACATACCGACATGACCTTTGGAGAAGCATTCGCACTTCGAGAGGTTTTTCTCCCTCCTTTCCTGACTGGTGGTCAAACCAGTCTCATGAAGTTGCCGGAATACCGTACACCTTGCCACTCCAAGTGCCAGAAGAATCGTCACTGGTTCAGGCCCTGTTTGATTGCTTCCATCTTCATTTCAGGCGATTTGAAGCTTGGCACCTCCGTGAACGTTCCCGATGTCTGAAAGCGAAGTATGAGGGATCTTTGGAAGCCATCTATATGGACCTGAAGCCGGACCCCAAACCAGGCGTTAACACCCTTTGGAGTGATCATCACTACACCATTTTGGCTGTAGATGAGGAGGGCCATCAACTTCAACTTGATCAACCTGTACAGACTGATCATGATTCGGTGTGGCTACATAACGCTCACCAAGTACCAGTTTTGAGCTGCTCTGAGGACTGTTGCACAGTTTCTATGTCCACAGACACTTTTTCCCCCGGTGAAGAGATCACTCAACGAGTCATGATGACGGACACCAATGACATCCTGGAGTCTTTGGCGAAGCACTGGCGGACCAGATGGAACAGTCTGACCGAACTGTCCAAGGAGATGTGGGATCGCATTGTGGGATTTGCGGACCACTACATGCCAAGGATTGGATTCTCCTTGCCTCTCATTCAACCTGCAGACTGGCAATCCATCATCAAGAAGTTCAAACCCAAAGCTGCTCGTGGCCCCGACGGCTTTTCCAAGGATGATCTGATCAACATGCCATCCGCTCACATGGAACAGCTGGTGGAGATGCTGAACAACATTGAGCAGACTCAGATGCCATGGCCAGCCCAACTTACCTTTGGCACGGTGATTGGACTAGGCAAGTGTGAGGAACCTCATCTTGTTTCTCACTTCAGACCGATTTCTCTTTTTTCCACCATTTATCGTGGATGGGCCAGACTTCGCACTAGGCAGCTGCTACGTCAGATTGGGAAGTACATGCCGGCAGAGGCCCTTGGTTTCTTACCCCACCGAGAGACTACCTCGGTCTGGCTTCAGTTGCAGGCCACCATTGAGGTCATGCTACAACATGAGGCAGATTTTGCGGGACTGTCAACGGACCTGATGAAGGCCTTCAACCACATAGGTCGACCTCAGATCTTTCATGTGCCGAGACGATTGGTCTCCCGGCGACCTTGCTACGTGCCTGGAGCAAATTTATCCAACAGGTAGTTCGGTGCTTCGATGTCCATGGATGCCTTGGTGACCCGGTAACATCTTGTGCTGGACTACCAGAGGGCTGCCCCATGTCGATCATAGGCATGCTCATGGTGAATTGGTGCTATCACCTCTACATGAGGGCATTCTGCCCCACCGTGACAGCATATAGCTTCGTTGACAACCTTACGCTAGCCCGGGAAGTTGCTGAACACCTGCTTCGAGCCTTCTTTGCCATGAAAGAGATCTGTTCCCTTTTTGGCCTTCAGATCGATGAAGCCAAGACTTACGTTTGGGCATTGACCAGACGGATCCGAGTCGGTATGCTCCCACTTGGATTTCCATGCTTCACTGATGCCAGTGAGTTGGGTGGAGCTATGACTTATGGCCGAGCTCGACGCACTCGCGTGCTCCGAAATCGAGGACACCAACTACATCTTCGTTGGAAGCGACTGAAATCCTCCAGTGCACCGGGACCTCAGAAATGGGCAGTTTTACCCTTGGTCTTCTGGCCACAGGCACTTCATGGATCCTCCAACTGTTTGATTTCTTCAGACTATGTTGGTCAACTTCGCAAAGAAGCTGTGAAAGCATTGAAGCTGAGTGGTGCAGGTTCCAACCCCATGCTCAGATTGTCGCTTGCCATTGACATGAAAGCCGATCCGGGATTCTTTCAGACTCAACTGCTGCTGGATACCTTTCGTCGGATGTTGTCCAAGAACCCTGACATCCTCATGCTCTGGAAGCTGCGCATGCGGGACTACGATGGAGCATTTCTTCCAGGACCCTTTTCACAGCTGTTGCAATGTACGCAGATGATTGGTTGGGCTGTTCATGACCCCCCCAACTTCACCGACCATGAGGGCTACACCTGGAACCTTCTCTTGTTGGATCAGAAGACACTGCGGACGAAACTGGAAGACGCATGGCTTCAGTTTGTAGCATCGCAAGTTAAGCATCAAACCATGGCAGACCTTGACGGACTTGACGGATACCTCACCAAGCTGGATCTGGCTCAGCTATCAGCGCTGGACAGAGCTCGCATGTCTGCACTACACTCTGGTGCTTTTATTTCCAACTTTGAGCACTCTCGCTACGACGAGACCAAGAATGCGGACTGCTCCATTTGCAATTGCAGAGATGACAGAGTCCACTGGTTGCAGTGTCCACGCTATGAGCATTTGCGCAGAGCAATTCGTGATTGGTGCCCAGACAACATTGAGCTTCCTCAGTGTACTTTGCACCATCTCTTGGTGCCCAGGCAAAAGATTTTGGTCAGATGGAGACAAGTTTTGAGTGATAGGAGCAATGGTTCTTTTTCGTTTTTGGCTCCTCCCCCCACCATGGTTTTCATCATCTTTTTTTAGATGGTTCTTGTTTTCAACATGATCATCCTGACTTGAACCTGGCGGCCCGGGCTGTGGTTGACGCCACTTCTGGCCAACTGGTAGCAGCAGCTCCTTTGCGTGGCATCACCCAGACCATCGACAGGGCGGAGCTCACTGCAATGATCTCAGCTCTTGAATGGGCGTCACCCACAGAGATGGACTTGGCACTATGGTCTGACTCGCATTCTACCGTGCTGGTCGCTGACTATATTCAAGCCACTGGAACTTTGCCACCCGGTGTTTCCTGCATAGATCTTTGGTCTCAGTTTCAGCAGTTGATGGAGGACAGAACCCACCTCACCACCTGGATCCGTTGGGTACCGGGACATCTGGATCCTTCATTAGCTGAAGATGGCTTTGAGGAGTGGCTCATCAAATGGAACGACTTGGCGGATCAGACAGCCAAACAAGCCAACCTCCAACGCCCGGCTGAACTTTGGAGCCTTCGTGAGCGAGCAGCTCGGAGGCTGGCTGATTGGTCAAGCCGCCTTCGGCAAGTCCGTCAGTTCTACTTCAGTGTGGCCAACCAGGCCATGGCATCCAGTGGGCCTGACAATGTGGAGGTTGTGACAGATGACCACTCAGACGACGAATGGATGTGGCTGCCCTGGGAAGATCATCTTCCCATTGATTGGCACACCAGATGTCCAGATGACCGCAGCATCCCCAGTGATTTCCTTCGTGCTTTGATCGTTTGGGTTTTAGCTGCTGAACGATTGGGAGGCACAGTCCGACACATGACCGACCTTGAATTAGTTTTTGCACTAGTGCAGGATCCCTCATTTTGCTTTCCTTTTCAGGTGAGCGGATCGAAAACATTTCAGATGCGTAGGCCAGACAGTTTATTTCAAAAGCCTACACTCGCCATGTTTCTTAGGCCAGTACAGAGCGCAATGACCATTCTTGGCGAGATTTTTTCGCATGTGATCAGGGTTCCCCCTGGTTCATGTCCTGATCTTGGGGTGCACATGAAATTCAGCGGTACTAGTCTGTTGATACCTGATGAACTTTGGGGTCAAACTCGATCACAGATGCAAGCGTTCACCGCCACCAGACCGGTGCGACGCTCGGCTGACCTGGCCCGTCCGTTGGCCTGACCAGAGACTTGCTGCATCCGCACTGCTGCTTGCCGTGCGATGCAGCCTTGAGACCGTTCGCGCTATAAACCTTTTTAACCAGTAGTTGGTTGGTTAACTGCTTGACCCCTAGACATATCACAAGTGTCTAAAAACGTGCCAGTTTTGGGGGCTGATGAGCACCCGCTGGTCTGTTCCATCTTTGAGCTGGACACCCGCTGGAGCTGCTCTTCTTCCTTCCCTGGCGCACGTTGCGTGACTGGTCAGACCAGGCTGTTGAGAAACGTCGAAGTGGAAACTCGTGAAGGAATACTGTAATGGGTGCAACATGGTGCAAGCAACCATTTGATATTGGTCAATCATGGATAATTAGTCCATGGTAAACAATTGATGGTCCTTCTGTTGACCCCATCAACAAACCTCCAAGAATCTGCAAGCCAAAACTAGACGGCAGAAACACATTCACAAATAGATAGCTATCGGTTGGTTTCCGGGTGTACAGTATCCACTAATAATGGGTCACTATTGCGACCTATCCAATCATTGCAACTAATCATGGATGAAGTATCATGACTGTTGGTTTCTCTTCAAAAAAACAAGCCAAGATGGCATTTTCAGGTGACGATTGGTTTTTTTTGCATACAAAAACCCATGTTTTTTGCACAATAACCACCATCAGGTCACCTCAAAATCCCAGGCAGCTACGATGGCTTCCAACCTGGACAGTTCCCTGCAGATCCAACTCGTGAGTTAATGACCGGTGGTATATCATCAACCAAGGTTGGTGAATGCTATGATGGATAATGATGGTTAGTGATGGTTAATGGGGATGGTTAGTGATGCTTAGTGATGCATAGTGATGGTTAATGGTGCTTCATGGTGGTTGATGGTGGTTATTATTGATAATTCTCCGCTTTCAACCAGCGCACAAACCTGTATCAACAATCATCAAGCATCAGTAATCATAATTAGGGAACCTTGATACCCATTAGTTAAACATCAGTCAACTAGAATCAACTACAACGATTTTGACCATGGCACGAATACCATACCATACCCACACCCATACCCACACCATACATCCCGCATCATACCACATGTACTGCACATACCCCATACATTGCGTACATACCATATGTGACGTACCATACGTGACATTTCAGTACACCACTTTGCATTCCAAACACACTACAAAAAGATGATGGGCGGTTCTCAAAAATAGGCTCCTAAATTATTCAGTATCTACCATTTATAGTAATAAACCAACCATAACTGTGGGGTTCCCAAACTAGCTTGAGAAACCAGCATATCAAGAATATACGAATCACACATCAAACATCAACGGAAGACTTGTGAAATCAGCAGCATCAGCCTTGGGAGGAGCTTTGGATCCGTTCACCTTCACTGGCTCCTTTAGGCAGCATAGGGAATGACATGGTTAAAAAGAGGGAACCCTGAAAAAGGGATACTATGAATGGAGGAAATTCACGTTTTTGTGAGTAACTTACTTGCATATGAATATCCCAACGCAAACTATGGAACCAAAAAGTGTGGAACTTGCTTGTGGACTTTCCAATTTGAAGCTGGGGTATGGTATGTACCCTGTAAACCTGGTACGCCAACTGCTGGAGGACATGAATCAAACCTGACCACGAATCGGGTACCCATGGCTTAAGAAAGACATCATCAAAAGCCACATGGCAATGAGATCTTCCCACGAACAATCGACCAGGTCATCAAAATAACTTCAGCAGTTTCATGTACTCAACCTATTGCTGCGTCACGTCATTACGCGTGTAACATGTATCATTAATTACATTGAAGAAATGACATCAAACGCCATGCTCAAAAGCCTCAATGGTCACTCTTCTACGAGTTGAATTTCGGTTGCCCCTTCTAGAAGGATGTGCCCGCAGAGATTCTAAGGGGCAGCAAAAATGGATTTTCTCAGCCCGGTTTCTTGGTTGCTTCGGGGTCAGTTGCTCTCGATTGGTTTTCCTGAAACAGCCAGACATTACTTTGACCCAGGGTGAGCTACCTTTTTTGGAAATCTACACCTCCGGCCACTAGACATCATGCAGTGATGCGACTGCCAATTTGCACCTGAGCACAGAAACAAGATGTAATTGATCGATGGGATGGTCAAGGAGTCCTCGATATGAATGCCTGATGGCAGCCAATAGTCGGTGGATCCATAGGTTGTTCCCATTTCCATAGCTGGTTGCATGTGCAAATCCCTAAGGATGTCGATCAGCCGTTGCTTGTAATATTGACATCTATCAGTATCCCTAGTGCATCTCCCCCTTCCTCGGGTGAGCCATGGCGGCGGCCATGTCCTCCTTATCCAGGTCCACAATAGCACTTGGCTTCTTCTCGTCAGCAGCAGCTGAGAGTTGCTTCAAGAGTTGCCTCAAAGTGGTGCCCTGTACCCCGTTCGATTAATACAGGCAGTCGAGGATTCACAACAACAACAACAACAACAACAACAACAACAACAACAACAACAACAACAACAACACCAACACCAACACCAACACCAGCAGCAGCAGCAGCAGGAGCAGGAGCAACAACAACAAC
>VSDK01010628.1:698-23647 GCA_009767595.1 Symbiodinium kawagutii | reverse complement strand
ATGATGACGATGATGACGATGACGATGACGATGATGATGATGATGATGATGATGACGATGATGATGATGGTGATGATGGTGATGATGATGATGATGATGATGACGACAATGATGAGGAGGAGGAGGACGATGATGACGATGATGCTGGTGATGACGATGACGATGACGATGACGATGATGATGATGATGATGATGATGATGATGATGATGATGATGATGATGATGATGATGATGACCGCGATGATATGGGATATGGTGGTGGAGATGCATGTTGGGGAATATTCAGTTGCATTATCTACGCTGTTACACGATTGTGTATTCCGAAAGCGACTCCTTCCAATCCTGCTAATGCAAAGCATTCACAAGCTAGCAGCAGCTAGCTTTTGTGAAAATGTTTGCCCTCAATTTGGAACGGGCACCACATGGGTGACACACGTGGGTGACACAACGGGCTGAGGTCCTCCTCCAGAGCACTCAACCAGCGTGGCGGAGGGGCCGGGTTGGTCCCTGCCAATCGCTTTGCAGCCCCAAGGCCTTAGGAACGCAGGTGACGATCGAAAGGGGTTGAGGTTAATCTCGGGAGCCAAGTGATAGTGGGATGCGAACAAAACACATGGCATCAGAGCTACTAACTTTGGGGTATAGTCAAGCGATCTTTGGAAAAGCAAAGACCAAAACTGGTCAAGAGTCAAGGCCTTCGCTTTTTTTCAGCCTCAAATTCTGGATCATATCCTGCCAAAAAATCAGGTTGTGGTCCCACTCTTCAGAAATTGAGGACAAACTGTGCTGAATCCAAACTAATCCATCAAAATGGTAACATTTGGTGGGGATTGTGCAAAGTGAGTCCTCACATCTATTTTGAATCAGATTTGTAGAAACACCTTTTGTTCGACTTGTTCGGTATCAACAAGGAAGTCTTTCAAGAAATGTCCCCTGGTCAAATGATAGCCGTTGTGGCATAGTTCATGAGGGCCTCAAAGGATATTTTGGCATGGCTCGTCAGGTGGATAAACCCCGAAAAAGATCTCATTTTTGGGTGGTTACCGAACCACAGCTTGACCCCTCCCAGTCGCCTTTTGGGATCCTTCCAAGGCACACAAAACCAGGCGCGCACCAATCTGCTCCAAACGCTTTCGAGTGCAAATCTCTTCACCCAAGGCTTTAGCTCCCACCATTTGAAACCTCTGCGAGTTGTGCTGGTGACTTGACAGTAGCCAATAACAATCAACGCCAGCCAACCAACCCACCGACCAACGACCAACCAACCATCCAATCCACCGACGTACTGACCAGCCAACCAACCGACCCACCGACCAACCCACCAACCATCCAACCGACCGACCAACCAACCGATCAACCAACCCACCAGCGAAAAGACCAAAACCCACCGACGAACCAACCCACCCACCCACCAACCAATCAACCAATCCACCAACCAAAACCCACCGACCAACCCACCCACCCACCAACCAACAAACCGACCTACAGCTTGATATAATAGGCTGATATCAACAAACGATGTAACTCTCCAACGGTGGATTTATTGAATGCTGCCTGTTGGTAGTAAGAATGTTGTTGTCAGTCATCCTTTGGTCAGGAGCAGCGACTACCAGCGATATAGCAATCTGCCAAGTATGTAAATGTCCTTAGCTAGGATGGGAACATGACGAAGCCTGATTGAGATATAGTTGACAGAAGCGCAAAAACCCATATATGTGGCTCTGGATGAAAATTCGCACCCATCGAGATCATGGTACCGTTAGTGAGATACAAAGTATGGCCCATTGTTCTCTTGGTTCGTATGATCCCGTACCCATATCTGTTGCACCTGTACCTACCTAAGACTACCTGCGCATTGAATGACACAACCAATTGCAACAATTCAGAATCAGCAAACAATAAGTTGCAGGATGCTGAACACCTGGACATCTGGTGTGGCCAAAAAAATATCAAGGCATGATTGCCTTCTACAGGCAAACAAACTATTCAGACATGGATAGGAGTAGAGCATTTTCAGAAAGCATTCTTTTCAAACTTATGAAACATGCTCTTGGGGTTCTCCTAAGCATAAGACATTCACGATGTGCCAATTGTCCACAAACCGAGAGCCGCACAATTCCGATGACAGAGCTTTGAGAAAGTGTCCATGAACCTTCAGAGAACCTCAGGTCGTCGATTGAGCCGCTTCACCACCATGGATAGAGAATCAACAAAAATGGTGTCCATCAAGAGGAGCCGCCAACAGAAATCTGCATGCTGCCCTCTCTTCTTTGGGAAAAACAATGCTTAGCGTTGCATCAACATCCTCCAGCCAGCTCCTTGAATTTTGAAATTTTGACCCCAGCAATGGTCTCCAGAAAGCAAGTCCAATCAACAAGTTTACAGTCGTAAGATGTCTCTCCTTCACTCATCCTGCATGATTTGTAAGCACACTCTTCAACTAATGACGCATCAACGCATGATCTGTCTACTGGATTGCACTGGTGGTTTCCTTCTACTAACATCAACGTAACATCAACGACCTCCATGCAAACGAAGCAACCAACACTGGTGGTTGGGAAATCCTTGGTCAGAATTCGAAGGGCCAAGAGTTGGCTCAAGCTCAGCTTCTTCAAATCGCCTGGCATCCGATCAGCCAGCAGGGTACCACAAGGAGCCCCGAAGGAGCGCGCTCCTTTTCGTAAGCTTTCGAAAACCTCAACATGAACCGATTCACAACTTTCTTCGGATGTTTCTTCGAAACCAGGTGGACGTGTTTTTTTGATGTTTTTTTGCAAAGGCAAAAATCCTCAGCGGAAGATTTGGTGAGCGCACGACCAACTTCAAGACTTTTTGAAACGTCCAACCAGGCTGCACTCCCCACGAGTCATCTATGGCTGTGCTCCCGTCCCTGGCACCTTGGGCTGCTGCAACATCGTTTGCAGGGCAAGCCTTCCTCAGTGGTTCACAAGCTATGCCAACCACTTGGCCTTGCTGACCACGAGGGATACACATCCAGACCACCAAGGTGTCTCTTTCCCAATCTGAGATCTAAATCACTACCTGTGGTGCTGCTTCGTTGATCTGAGGACCTGGTAGCGCCTTGGATGACGCTCAGCGCTGAAGGCATCCAAGGCGCAATTCCACGTGGCCTTCGAGCAAACGTTCGAAGAAGGAGGCGCGCAACACAGCGGAACCCTGTCTTTTTGCAGGGCTCTTGGCTGGTGCAGCAGAAAGCTGCGTCCTCAGCATCATTCAGCACCCAGACACCATGGATTCAAACAATGAGAGGATCTAAACCTTATCAGTGCAGCTTGATGCAGTTGCAATCTTCAAAGATTCAAAGAATTACAAGCAAACTTTTTCATTTACTGTTGATGACGCTGACAACGGTACCATCTTGCTTGCATATTCATTGATCATGATATTCCCAACATCAGTACCCAGACAGGAACCAACCGAGCTTGCCATGGCACTGGAGTGCAAAGAGCCCAGACTCTAAGACCTTCTGCTCTGCATCTTCAAGTCGCCAATGATCGCAATCATTCCCTGAATCGCATGGGTCTGGGTGGCAAAAATTTAGGCAATGCGTTGGACATACATAAAGCAAACACTCGGCTGCCTTCAGTGCAAGGACTAGTGACCTCAAATATAAAACCTTTATCATTTTGATGCCGAAACTATCCGAGTTGGCGATCTTCTGAGGCATAGCAACTGATGCAATTTTCTGGAAATCCTTCAACTGGGAGAAAACATATGCTGGGACCGGATATGAAAAAATGAGTTGGTGTTTTTACAGCTTTCGACAACTGGAATCTATCTGACTCCGCCCACAGGCCCCAGCTACCCTTCTTCAAGGGATGCGATGACAAACGCTCCGGACTGATCTCCTCAGGGATTTCGCCAGGTGCAGTCGGGCCTGTGGACATGAAAGGGGCCCCACGTAGCCAAGGGGACCCGTAAATAGCACGGCGACACACGTGCGTCTGTCTGAGCACTTCAGTATATCTACGGCATACCCTTGAGGTGGTAACTGGGTACGCTGGACAGCCTCAAAAAAAATCGGTAGGCATTGACCAGCCTGTTGTATTGCAGGTGACACCACCAGAAACGAGAAGAATCATCTGGTTGGCTCCCCAATCTCTCGAGGATCCCCCAAAATCGATCACTCATTTGCACACTGTGTTTATCATTGGAGGGCATACCCCAAAAAAATGGAAGGATTCATCGGCTTTTGTTCACCCAAAAAACAAGGAATTAATGCCATTCATCGTTGGACGGTGTCAAAATCCAGATATCACACGCGTACAATACTACCGGATCACTTGCTACATCAGTTGCGCAAAGCACAGAGAAGTACCCCATGGCTTACCCAGGGCGATACCACTCTGCAAGCTGCTTACGTATTCTATTGCTGTCCGTTACTGATTGCAAGTGCCGACTATACAGTACTGATTGAATCATAACTAAACATTAGCAAACATTACGTAAGATTACGGATTACAATTTTCCAACTCATTTCATATCCCATTCTTGTGGAGTGCTCCCAGCCGAAAAGCATGGTGTACTCCTTCACTGACCAACTGTTGCTTGCTTGTCTTCAGGTGGCCAGGTGGCTTCAGGCCTTCAACAAAACGTCTTGGATCACCAAGTGATAACCAGCTTTTCTTTGTTACTGTTGTTGCTGATATCCCAAATATTTTTCACTTCTGGACCGGCTGCTGATTTATCAACTGTGATTTGTGACCGGAAGTCACTAGACAAACTGTTCTTGATAAATCAAGTGACAAACAAACTCTGATCGTTGTTCTTCTGACCGGTTCTATTGCTGCTGATCTTCCACTTCTTGGAATTATTTCATTGCTGACAAACCACTGGTGCAATCAACTATTGATCATTCTGATCATCCAGTACAGTATTGTTGCCAACAATTGCTGTGAATCAGCGTGATCAATCATTGTTACTAAGCATCGCCGGAAACATCGCCAGCCCGATCGTTCCTTTGTTCGAATCTTCGAAATCAGTAAATCAGTGTCATCAATAATCATCACCAACAATTACTAAACATCATGATCAACTTGCAAACAATTGCCAATACTCCACATGACATTATCATCAACCCTTCTTATCAACCACTAGTGAGTCATTTGTTAACCATAATTGTCAACAATGAGTTTGCCTTTATCAACTTCACGATCATTGACCATCAGCTAACTATTCCGAACCATTGATTTACAATTCTCAACCATTAGTTCACCCTTCGTTGCTGGTCGTCAACACCTCAGCCAGCCCTACTTCAGCTGTCCTGAAGCCGCTCTGATTCAGTTCCCATGGCGCCCTTCCCCAAGAGCTGTTCAAGCAAATCAACAGGTAGAATGGACTCTATTAGAAACTAGTTGTGAATATAAACTCTTGAATAGAGCTTGGTGGATTGCTAATAACAGGTAGATTGGACTCCTAATGCAACCAATTGTGAATGTAAACTGTTCTTATGATCGGATATGAAATAATGCAAGCTGTTGTGAAGCACGTTAAAGATAATACTGTTCACCATAGTTGGACATGCTAAGACATACTACACGATTTCCCTAATCAAATCTGCCGATCAAGTCAAAGGCGACTGAGAGCCTAGTAAGTGGCTGCTTGGCATCATAAATTTCCAGAGGAAGGATGCGGCGCCTGCGCTGCCAACAGATCCAAAACCGTCCGCACGACTTGGTCCCCGAGAGCTAAAAAGCTGGGCACTGCGCTTACCCAGAATTGACAGGAACAGCGACCGTTCATGTAACTATTATTATCAGCATTAGCATGAATCACTATCAACATATATTGGCCATTGATGATTGGAAATGGTTCATAGTGGTGAATGGTTCATGCCCGTTTCAAAATGGCTGTAAAGCGCAGCCATGTAGAGTACAACTGGCCATTGTCAGTGGTCTACAGAGAGATGGCACTACTGACACTACTGCTTGGTGGTGGTTCTCACTGTCCAGCATTGACAAGGACTTTGTGACAACCATCTGCGAAGGTGGAATGATCAACAAGAATGGTTTGACTATGGGAGGGAGTATCACGTTGATCATAAAATATCTGATTGATATGAAACAGGCAGCTTCAAGGATAGCTTTTTTCACGCGACGCTGAAAATCCTCTCGACCCTGCTGCAGTACGTGATGTGATCTGAATAGCTTTCACTGAAGAATTGTGCTATATAACAATTTTTTGAGTCTTGAACATTGGATTCATAAAGACGAAAATGTGTTCCTTGGCTTTCATGGCATGATGTGAATGGACAGCAGGCGGTCAGGGCATCTGGTGGTGTGTCTGGCATCCGTGGGTTGCTCGGGGAAGCTGTGAACTTCTCGGGGCTTCACTTCTCGGCCTCCGAGTCGGAATCTCCAGCGGTCACCTAAAGCAGGGCGGTGAACAGCGGTCCCAACCAGCGACTCGGTGATGTCATCCCGGACGTTTTCTCATGTGTCACGGTCAAAACATGGTATGTGAGCGACCTGGTCATCCCATCCATCATGTGATCCTTGTAATGTTTAATATAAAGGCTTATTATATTATATTCTACTACATATATAAATACTTGTAAATGCTCATTATTAATATAAACCCTTACTATATTGACTATTGGATGACCATTCCCTGAGATGGCTAGACAATCCACAAGTTTCGACCATGGGATGAGACTGCAAGCAGCCATGAGTTCATGGTTCATCGCAGCAAGTAGGCCAAAACCTGGTTATGGGGTAAGTCGCCAGATCACCAGAGTTTTCTTGCGAGAACCCGTCAAGTTTCCAGTTGTGAACCCGGATATGAATAACAACCACCTGTGGACGAAATTCGTTGTGTCATGAGTCATGTCATGCCTGACCATGGATGGTGTAGACCCTGAACGTCCACGACTGTTTGACTTTGCCGCTAGAAAACTTTCAATCAAAAAGGTGGTCATGTTTGTGGCTAACTTCTCAAGTCTGCAGCCAGCCTTGTCCTTTTTCTTCTCTCCATCCTGCAATCGCCACTTTTTCTTGGCCCTGTGCAGTGGGGCAAGCCCTAGGCGCCACTGAGCGTTCGCTCTGCCCCAGCGATTCCCATCCCCATGGTCACCATGAGATACTGAACTCACATAGCTCGGAGGTACCATGACTCGAACTTAAGCTAATCCGGAGTTTATCCATGTTTTTTTGCCCTAATTGTAGCTGTCACGCAGAATCCGCGTATCAGTTCGCAGTGATGCTTTCGCGGCGCTGGAGTGAACGGAAGTCCATCCACCAAGAAGATTGGGGCACAGAGCCCAGCTCAATAGATGTCAGACCACATCAAGAGCCGCTTATGAAACTGGCTAATTCGCGATATGCAGTGGTTGATACTGCTTCATGGAGGTTACGGTAATTACGATTGAACCTGGCGTCAATGCTTCGAAAATGATAGATAGTAGTGCTTGACCTTCGAAATTCCAGGTATTTTGTTTCACGAATCACCTATTCGTAAGCTGATGATTTTCCGATGTTGACCTACCAGGGAGTGGCCTGAGCTGTTCAGCTTGCGGCGCTCCTGATTTTTTGTTGGATCGCCTTCTGCTTTGCCTTCTTCTCTTCCTTTTTCGCCACCCACGCCTTTCCTTCCTCGGTCTCCTTCCATTCCTCGTACATCTCAGTCAGGACTGGGTTTCGGTGACCTCAAGCCGCGCACACCTCTCCGGCGACTTCTACCAATCCAGTGCGACTATTCCCGATTTATGTGTCGACATGACTCTTCAATGTGAAGTCGCACATCAACAAGCCGACTGTCATGTTTTTTTTTCGCGGACACAGTAATTGTATAATCAAAAAACTAGACAAACACAACATAACTCAACATAAACTAAACATAAACTAAACATAAACCCATAGAAAGCCATAGAAACCCGTGGAAAGCCATGTAAACTTCATAAATCCCACAGGTTGGATGGCCTGCGAGCTGAGGTCACGACCCATCCAGGGCAAGTACTCCTGGGGAGCCAAGTTTCCAGCGTTGTGCCAGCGGCACTTGGCCCGAACGTACTCCCAAGGAACCACCGAAACCTGGCGCCCCAAACAATGGCAAGCGCAACCAACAGGCGGATAGAAGGATAGCACCAGCGAAACGTCTTCCTTTTTGACTGTTTATAAAAGATAGCAAGGGATAGAAGACCTTTTGATTTCCGACTTCTGATTGGTTCATTTCTTGCTGGTCGATATTGGCATAACCGCTAAGCAACGATCACTGTCGCACTGAGGATGGCTTGGGGTGATAGCACTACTCCCACGTCAATGCCTGGACCTGAACTACCGAACTACCTGGGCTTCTGCCCACCTCTTTGTGGCGATATTGGCCGCGCCATTGAACGATGCCATCCTTCAAGCTGATGATGCCCCCGCTCCTTGGAGTTTGAAAGGCGTGTCAAAGCTCCAAACAGAGTCTTCCCTGTCCCATCAAGCGTTTCTAGGACCCAGGTGATCCAATTGATCGTGATTCAGTAAATATCAAGATCATCACTACTATGCACGTATTCGAGGAAGTATCTACAATAACTATATCATAGGACTGGTCAAAGATATACTAAATAGATTAAAGGAAAACGGATCATAAACCTATCAATCCAAATGGTGGACGGGGCATCACCGCGCACGGAAGTCAGGAGGCATTGCAGATATGGGAAGGGAGGGAACAACTGCAAAAGCTCTTTGGTTGGACAGCTGGGCATTGTTTAAAGGTTGGTGGGTCTCTTCACAGGTTCTTGTTGTTTGTTCGTTGTTGATTGTAGTGGATTGTACTCTGCAAGAAAACATTTTAGAGACCCGTTGGGATCTTCACCCAGAGAACCAGTCTGCATGGTCACATGCAGTCAGCCAACGAATGATTAATAGTGTATGTACTGTACGCCTTTCATGCCAATATGATATAATGATACATGTATATACACCGGATGATTAAGGATATCATTCATGACACTGCTCCTGGGTATGATTGATATCAATGACGTCTCAAATCACCATATGATATATTATTGATTTCAGCAAAGTTTCAGATCTCTCCCATGGGTAAATGGTTTGTTCCTCGAACTTACGGGGGCACTTAATTCCAGAGGATACATTCAAACTTGCTGAGCACTTTCAATTCAGAAGTTGAAATGACCAACAGAACACAACGGGAGCAAACAAGCTACTGGATGAGAGACAGCGTATATAGTAGATGTCATTGAGGCATTGATGGACTAAGTAGCTGCAACGGGTAGTTTCATAGATTTGTGTTGGTCAGAAAACTCATGGCTAGAGGGTAAGTTTGTGCGTTCTAGAATGCGATCCAACCAGGTTTCCGCCGTTTGTTATTGAATTTAATCCAGTGACTGATGCGCGAGACGTATGATCATCACGTGAACAGGCTAATCATCATCAAATCATACTTCTCATACTCAAGGTAATGAACCAACTGCTTCTCTGAAATTTGGCTCCTAACACGAAGAAAGGAGATGAAAGCATGCTTGGCTCCACCGGGTCTGCAACTGAGTCTGCAATCAAGAGTCTTGGTCACCTTCGTGTTCTTCCCTGGATACCAGTTCATGCCCTTCCTTAGGCAGCTTGCCGTACGCTTCGCGAACCACCGTCCATGCTCTACTGCTCAGGCTTTGATGTACCAATTGGATTCATGGATTCCACGGTGATTGCAACCAAGCACAGTTGCATGGCCAGTACAACATTCACCTGACCTGCTATGGATTGGTTCTATCCTGGGAGACATTCCCACTGCATGGCTTTTCCCACCGATTTGACGAGTCCCTTTCAAAAAATCTCGCAGAAAGCCTGGTTCATTGTAATGGAACTCAAGGGGGTCCAACCACGGAGAGCAAATCGTCAGGATTCTGCTTCACCAGGAGCTGACGGGTCTTGACGGCCTTGCCATTCAAGGCTTTCACCTTGGCAGTTGAAAGCCTTGCAACTCAGTTTCCAGACTGTTCCTTGTGGATATGATTCAATCCATGCAACTAGTTGAAGGAATCCCAATGACCCAACCTGGGTTTGATCAGCTTGGAAAAAACGAATCATGGATGAAAGCTGGTCACCATCTCCGGGACCTCAACAAGCAGCACTTGGCGCCCGACACCCCACCATTTCGGTGTGGACGACATGCCCTGATTCTTCGTACTGGCGGCTGCCTGGAGGTACCGGAACTCTCAATGGTGGTGCCTAGACTTAGCTGCTCTTCAAATGTTGATTTCATATGATTTCACGATTTCATCCCTGGATGGCTTCCTCATTGAAATGCTCCATTTTGAGTTAGCTCATGGGACGTGCTTTCAAGGAGGGAAACCATGGCCTCAATAAGTTTTCCTCCGCACTCCAATGCAGTGGTTGCCATTCATGGTACCATTTGGGGCCCAAGGTGTGCCATTCGTCACTTTTCTCCGTAGACATCGCTGTGCCGAGATCACCCAAAATATTCATGTCGCGAATCATCGATTTTGGGAGAACGCTGTTTTTTTTTTAAAACCAAGTTGATCATTTCCTGTTTGCAATATCCCGTTTTTTACCAGAGCTTATTGATTTTCAATATGTTCCAGTACAAACGGCATATCTGGAAAAGCCCCATGACCTGCGAAGGAACCAGTCAACGATGCTGAAACGTGTCCATTGGGTCCCTTCATAAAGGGTGGTACCACCCGATTTTGTTTTTTCTTACAATTCCTAGAGGAATGAAATTCCAAAAGGACCCCTCTTCACAGGCTCCTGAGATCGTCAAGATTGATTTCATGACCTTGAGCGGATATCCTCTGCAACGCTGACACCTCCTGTTACAACCCAACCAACAGGATTTTGGGTTTTGCATCGGTGCCGGCCTTTTTGTGTGCATGACGGACCATGGCAGACCGCACTCGCGGAGAGGCAAAGACCTTGGCAAGGGTGCAGTGACAGTGCTAAAGTGTTGAACCCCTCTCCAACATGGGTGTTTCTCAAGCCATAGGGGAACCCCCAAGTCATCCTGGATGAACCATACTTATTAGAATCAAGCATTCTGAGAAATCACCACATGGGTATATCCGCAAATGGTGGTACCCAAAACAGAACGATGGTTTACCTCGGCAAAGCAAGTTTGTTTCCTAATGATTGGGACTACCATGCTTATTGTCACTGAGAAGGTTTTTTGTTGACACCATCGACCAGGGTGAGAACGAAACTCACACAACTGTACCCAGCTATTCTCGATAAGTTTTACAGGAAACGGAGAATCCTTGTATCATCATCGGCTCCGGGGAAAAAGCAGAACCAATATGATTATACCTACACAATAGAATTGCTGCCTTGGAAAGCCACACCTTGGAACAAGGGTGACCACGTCCAAGATGGACCATGCTCCAGGTGATCTCAGATCTCTCAGACACTGCCATTCTGCCAGACATGATCCCCGGATCCACCAGCCCGGCAACGACCATCCTCCCAACCCCGGAAGGCCGCTGCGTCCGAGTTGCTGCACGCTTGGCGGAGCCCCAGGATCCGGTAAAGGTGGAGCCTCCAAGGCGGCCAGTCGATGCTGCCATCAAAGCAGGGGCCCAACCTTAGGAGCCACCGAAAGTGCCATGAAGTTGGGTGGTTCAAGGAGGTTTCAAAGCACTAAATAAGGGGACTTGTATCCCAATCGACCATTGACCTTCACCAAGAAGATTTTGGAATGGTCAATCATGGCCATTGGTTTAGAGCGTGAATCATTTGTGAACAACAAGTGAATCATTTGTGAACAACAATGAATATGAAGAATTGCGAATTGCTGCCGCCATTGAATGGTAGTGGCTGTTAGATAACCATCGTGAACGGTGGCTAAATGGATTGATTGATTGATTGATTGATTGATTGATTGATTGATTCATTGATTGATTGATTGATTGATTGATTGATTGATTGATTGGGGAAAGCTCATCCCAGGTGACAATGGTCAAAAAGGTAACAATGGTATGTTTTAAGGAAATAAGGCAGCGATTTCAGATTCCAAGAAGTTGTCAGTTTGCTCACCAAACTTCTCGACTCAGGATCATCAGGAGACTACCTCTTGAAACTCCAAAACTCAGTGGATGGAAGAAGATTGGTTCGAATTCTTACTGAAAAAGGTTTTCAGGGTTTCCCAGCACGACAGGAACCAATTTGTGACCTCAATGTGGGCGCGGCTTCGCCTTAGGCTCCGGACCGCCCAGAGCTGGCAGGCCGCTGTTGGGTCGAGGGAAGTCTGGATTGTCTGGGTGGCTGTCTGGGCCCTGGGCGCAGTGCAACCAGTGGAATCAGTGCAACCTGGGACCCTCAAAACGCTGACGTGTTCAGACTGAGGCCTGGACCGTGTACATCTGGCGACTCTTGGGATTGGCGCACCACACCTTCCACTTACCGTAGGATCCCCACCAAACGTCATGGTCGCGCAAGATCTTTTGCTGCTTCGCATACCTCCAGCCGGCTGAGTTGTACGACGCTACAGAAAAGTTCACAACCCAAGGAGTTCACAACCCAAGGAGACAAGATGAGACAAGGACACCTCTCCAGGACACAGTGATGCCATGTCCCGCCTGATCTTTCTACCCATGGTCAACTTGGCCTGCTTTCGCAGCATCTGATGCGATCTCCAAGAGGAGCCCGCGGCATCATCACCCACTCCTGGCCATTTCTCAGGCTCCTGAGGGCACAAAGCAGTGGTAGTTGGTAGGTTTGGGACAACGGTGGCATCTGGACTCCCTTGGCACACCAAGGGAGACCCTAGTTAGGCCTGAGACTAGACCATCCAGGACCTCAAGATGGCACCCCAAATTCAGGGGAAATCAAGGTGGAGATAGCGATCAAAAATGGAGACATCTCAGTCTCACAGATCTCCAAATTTCGAGTAGTCAGAACCATGGTACATCAACCAATTAAGAAATGGGTTGGAAAACCCTCGTCTACCAGCATTCATGGTGCTTTCCCGGCATTGATCCTGTAATTATATTAGTTGATCATAGTCTGGCCGCCACTGTTTGGCCAGGACACCGCCATGAGGACAGTTTTCCACAGTTCGACAGTGAAAATAATTGTTAATGATGTATGATGGCTAACGATGGTGAAACATGCTTGTTAGCAGTCGATGATTCGACGATGGTGGAGAATGACCAATAGCGGATCATGATGATCGAAGATGATCAATAAAGATCAATGATCGATGATGGTTAAGTGGGTTTCAGCTTGGTCAGAAATGATCAATACAAAGTAGTGGCAGGCGCTATGAACGCACTTGGAAAATGCTGGGAACTCTGCTGCTCAGTCCGGCTCCTGCTTTAAGGGGAAGTGGGTCCACACATTTCTAGATACTCGAGGTCGCGAGCGACCCAGAACCAAGAGCACTGCTGATGCCCCCAGGAAGAGCGCTGCACTGCTGGTGCTGGCCTGGAGCATGGGATGACGATGGTGTGACCCGGGATAGGAAGGCTGGTTGAATGGTGACTGCCACGCGTTGATCTCTTGGCTAATGACTTCTACCAGTTTGGTCGATCACGGTTCATACTGGTTGATACAAGAAGATCTGTTGACATATTCGTCAAGACGGAAAGCTTTCCTGATGCGATTCTAACCGTCCCACATCAAAAGGCAAACCCGCATTCTAACACACATTTCATCTGAGAGTGATTTTGGCTCTCAAATTCTCCTGATTCCACGAGCATGCAGTGCTTACTTAGCCAAGACCTGCTTTACCTCAAAATTTTAGAATCGAGGTGGCTTCTCAAGCTGAAATCCCGAAAAATGTGTGAAATAAAATGAGAAGGACCAGAAGCCCAGACTGTTCCAATCCTGTACAAAAAAAAATCTGCACCGATTGACAAAAATCAGCACGGGTATTCTTAGCTTATCGTTCGTTGGGACAAATGAAATCAATGAAATGCAAACTCAAAGGACGTCCAGTCATTCACCGTGAAGAGTGGTGGCGTATGAAAGTGCTCTTTCGACATTAGTCAGAAACACTTGGCAGCCAGACACGTTTATGTCCGTGTGCTGCAGAGTTTCCTACGAATCATGATGTTTTTGTCATATGGGATTTGCCTACAGACTGCAGAACGAACCTCCCACGGCCCGCCTTTGCAAATCCATGGTTCACCTCTGGGACCACGTTGGTCATGCTTCCCATTCGCCTTCCGGTGCTCAGTTCCGAGTGCCCGTTGAACGCTACGAAGGCCAGGTCATTGGCTGCCACAATGTGGACCAGCTCCAAGAAGACTAATGCTGGAAACCACATCTCCACAAATCTCAGCCACGGGAAGCAGAATGGTACAGCATGCAACTCCTCTGAGGCACATCTGTTCAGAGCGATTATAGCATTCACAGTAAGGAATCCAATTTGGAACACACGTCCATTCTACATGACTGGTGCCACTGCAAGTAATTGAAGGGCATCACATGGAAAACTCCAAGCATAGAGCAACAACAGTTTAAAGACAAAACCGACAGGTAGCTGTATCAATGCAATTGAATGGTGCAATTCTTTGGAGCCACAACCATTCCAAGGGAAACCGCGGGAAGGGACAGGGTACGAATCTGCCAAGCGACTCGAACAGGCACAAAACGCTGCTCGAAAGGAAAACACGCACTGCCACTGCACCTCCGACACTGGAGCCACAATAGCTTCGAATGCAGAGCGAATCCCAAGATTACTGATCAACGCAACTCCCAAAGCATCAAACACGAAAGACATCGATGAACGTTTCATGCTGTGAGCAGAGGAGTGTGTGGAAACATCCATTCAAGTTGCCGGTATTTATCTGGTCATGTGGACGCTGGACACTCGTGGCAACCCATTTCTTCGTTTTGTTTTTCTCAGTAGGGTTTCGGCAAGTGTGCCACCGTCACTACTTGCCTTTTTGTTCCTTTTGCTGCACAGGATATTTTCCATTCAAAGAAGGTTTCCGTGTGTTATGTTCCGTGACCAGCATGCGGCATGATGTGCCCGTGAATCGGTCTTCCCTCACACATGAGGTCCTTGTAAATGCAACATTGGCCATTTCACAGTGGTAAAACTACAATGCAATCAGATGATGTTAATTTGCAGCCTCGCTCTCACTAGCCATCTAAAAGGACGATTTTGCTACTACTTGTGCTGAGCAACGCAAAGAGATGCGTTTTGAAACGGGTTGGCCTTCTGTTCGAACCTGATGGAAGCAATCCCCGTTTTTCTCTAAACTTGGTTTCAAAAGTACTGTTGCCGTTGAAAATCATAAAACTGATCCATGGGAAATGAGTATGAAAGACAAGAGGTTTAGCCACTGTCACTGCCCCAGAGAAATCAAAATACAAATATGTACACCATAAACCACTTGTCTCAAAAAGTCAAATATCTTCGAATTTCAACGCACTTTAAATTCGAAACCATTTGACTTGTGCATTAAATAGCGCCTGAAAACGAATTTGAACAATCACCTTGTGCATCTGCCCATGTCTGGATATGTCAGAACGGCTTGTGTTGGTGTATGCGCGTTTTTGAAGTATGTGTTTCTGTTATCAATCGATTGCAATTAACATGTAGCAGTTGGTACGCGAACAAATACTTCGGATGTCTTGAAACAGGAAAGAACATCTGGTTTGCATCGAAATTTATGAGCCGCCCTGTTTGAATATCGCCTGGAGTATTTGTATGTTGGGCCACCACCGCTGCCCGTCTTGAAGAATTTAAAGGGATTTGGTCATGAAGGTGTTTTGCATGTGAGGCTTCCATGCCACCAAAACAGACACAGCGCCAAGGTTTTGACAATTGGCAAGTGTGTGGGCATGCAAGCCCCCCATTGCTTTGTAACCTTCTTTGTCGACAATGACATGTACCATGCCAGCGTGATTCCATTGAAAGTTTGCTGCCTGTAAATGTATTCGTATGCAGACTGCCTTTATCTGCAAATTGTGTTGTTTGGTTTCTGTGGGCAGGCAATGTTTCTTCTGCATTGCCATACATATGTTGGCAAATTGCAAGTTTGGATCTTTTTTGAAACCACAAGGCATTGAGATCGTGGCACTGCGAAAATAGTCGTGAAACGTTCCTGCCCTCAGGTTACTCTCAAAAAGGGAAAAAATTAAGATAAAGTGGTCAACTCCAAGGTATCTTCAATTGAACCAGACAATCAAAAACAAAACATGTTCGCCCGAGCCTTAGGGTTTGCCCCGCATGGGTCTGAGAAGATTTCCCAACGCTCAAATTCCTGCACAGGGCCATTGTTTTTTGACTTCTGAGTTATCAAACCCTAAACCTCAAACCCTAAAACCCTAAAACCAAAACCCTAAAACCCTAAAACCAAAACCCTAAAACCCTAAAACCCTAAAACCAAAACCCTAAAACCCTAAACCATAAATCACTGCGTATAGCCAGTGTTTTCGCATCTTGTCCAAGCCATCTCGACCTTGTACAACATGCTCCATTGCAGTGGCGCTTTGTATGGTGGGGCGAACGTTAAGGCTGGAGGGAACATGTTTTGTCCATACACTTGTGAAGATCGATTTTTTGTGGGGATTTAAGGATGTCTTCGCTTCGCATCATTCATCATTCATCATTCAACAACTGTCACCACGTATGATTCATCGTTCATCATTCATCATTCAGGGCTCATGTTTCATCATTCATTCATCCATCCATCTTGCATCATTAATGATTTTCTGTTCATTATTCATTATTCACCATGGACCATGCATGCAGTATTCACCAGTCAACATTCATCAATTATCACTCAAGCGTCACTTTTCATCATTCGTCAAGCACTACGCACTGCGTGCCACGCATCACACGTCACCCATCATTCACCACTCATCCCTGGCAATTCATCAATCATCATTAATGATTCATCATTCCCCATGTTTCATTCATCATTCATCCTCCATCAGTCATCAGTCATCACTCATCATCCGTCACTCCTCATTCATCATCCCCCACTCATCATTCATCATTCAACACTCATGATTCGCGATTCATCACTCAACATTCACCATTCGTCATTCACCTGTCATGATTCACCATTCATCATTCATCACTCATCATTCACCATTAAGCACCTATCACTCCTCATTTACCATTAATCTTTCATCGATCACCATGCACCATTCACCATTCATCATTTATCCCTTTTGATTCACCCATCATCAATCATCATTCATCATTCAGCATCCATCACTCCTCACTCATCCTTCATAATTCCTCATTCATCACTCATTATACATCACTCATCATTCTTCATTCACCATCAACCATTCACCAGACAACATTCAACCTTGCTCATCCATCCTTCATCAGCCATCAGAAACATTCACTGTTTATCATTCATCAGTCATCCCTCATCATTCATCATTCATCATTCATCACTAATCATCCATCATTCCTCTTTCATGAGGTCCCGTGCACCACTTCTCATTCAAGGTTCATCATCCATACGTCATGAATCATCATGAACATTTAGCAGTCAAGGTTCATTTTTCATCAGTGATCATTCATCATTCATCACTAGACGGCGGGGGGCCGAGAGCGAAAAGATGATAGTTAACTGGTGTTTTTAGCAATCGTACTTGGTTTGCAATTACAATTGTCACTAGTAGACCCCAAGAGATGAAGGGGGACAAATGACTGATCTTGAATGCTTGACAAGGACTAAGAGACCCAAAGACATCAAGAAGGGACAGATGAATGATTTTCATGTTGAGAGCACTCAAAGACCGAAGGAGATGAAAGGGGGACAAGTGAACAATCTTAATGTTTGACAGGACTAAGAAACTCAAAGAGATGAAGACTGGACAAGTGTATGATTTTACTGCTGACAGGTTGGTTGATAAGGACAACGAAACCCAAAGAGATGAAGAGGGGACAAATGATTTTTCCTTTTAATTTCATGTGTTTTTTCAAATATTTTGTTTTTATTATGTTTTTTGCGATATGTTTCTTTGATTTTTAAATCATGTTTTTATTTTTTGGATTTTGCGTTTTTATTTTCCTTTCGCTTTGTTCGATTTTCATCCTAAATTCTCTTTTGCGTGGGTTTTGTATCTTTTAAAGAACTTTTTTTTTCAAATAATTCGTCCGAATTTTGTTTTCCATTGTTCAATTCGGTTTTGATTGTTGTGACATTGTTTGAAAAATCTCTAATTAATCTATCTATATTGTTCAATTTTTAATTTCCTTTTACCGTTTGTCTCTTCAAATCTACTTGAAAAATAAATTGTGGCAAATTGTTTTTTTTTCAATTCTTTGGATTTCAAATTTTTTCGGCGCGCATTTCACAATTTTGTTTCTTTATTATACAAAAAATTTAGTTTCACATCCGACAGTGTTTGAAACGCAAATGGAAAAAACAATTTCTGAAAACGCGCCAAAAGGGCAACATCTGAGACGCAAAAAAAAATCATCTGCAATTTTGGTTCCGAAGACGATTTGATCCGTCTGAATTGACAACTTCAAATTCAGCTGCAGACATGGCTGCAACACAAAAAGGAAAAAGGACAAATTGTTTTTTCACGACTGAACCGCTTATATTATATAGCACTAGCTTTGAATTCGAACCAAAACAATCAGGAGAAAACATCATACATTCACAACGGAAACATTCAACAAAATTAATTATACGAAGATTGGTGAGAATTAAATATTCTCGAACAACCGGCTGCAGTTTTTTCCAGTCCGGATCCGGTCGTCTTTCCGGTGCGACAACATTTTCTGCCTCAAGGACACTTCTTCCTACCTCTGGTTTTTGTTCCGCCTCCGCCAAATTTTCCTGCTGCCGAAAATTTCCCCCCTCGGTCCTACATGTTTTCCAAGCAACCAAGCAACCAAGCAAGCAACCAAGCAACCAAGCAAGCAACCAAGCAACCAAGCAACCAAGCAACCACGCAACCAAGCAACCAAGCAAGCAAGCAAGCAAGCAAGCAAGCAAGCAAGCAAGCAAGCAAGCAAGCAAGCAGAGAAGCAAGCAGAGAAGCAAGCAGAGAAGCAAGCAGAGAAGCAAGCAAGCAAGCAAGCAAGCAAGCAAGCAAGCAAGCAAGCAAGCAAGCAAGCAAGCAAGCAAGCAAGCAAGCAAGCAAGCAAGCAAGCAAGCCAAGCAAGCAAACCAAGCAAGCAAGCAAACCAAGCAAGCAAACCAAACAAACCAAGCAAGCCAAGCAAGCCAAGCCAACCAAGCAAACCAAGCACGCAAGCAAACCAAGCAAACCAAGCAAACCAAACAAATTTAACAAACTAAGCAAACCAAGACAACCAAGCCAACCAAGCAAAACCAGCAAACCAAGCCAACCCAGCCAACCCAGCAAACCCAGCAAACCCAGCAAACCCAGCAAACCCAACAAACCAAGCCAACCCAGCCAACCCAGCCAACCCAGCCAACCCAGCAAACCCAGCAAACCCAGCAAACCCAGCAAACCCAGCAAATCCAGCAAACCCAGCAAACCCAGCAAACCCACCAAACCCAGCCAGGAAAGAAGGAGAGCAGGAGGCAGGAGACCTTCACCTTTTTGCTTCCCCTGCACTTTTGCCAGCCGAACCCGTTTCGTGACCCTGACATGGCACTAGACAGCACGGGAGCCTGCAAAGAACAATTGTTGTTGTTGTTCTGGTCTCACTCATCCTATGTGGATAGCGCAAGGGACAATTTTTGAAATCGTTTGGGATTGGGGACTTCTGGAAACGCTTGGGGCCTTTCTGTTTTTCATCTTCTTCACTTTCTTCATCTTCTTCATCTCCATCATCTTTTTCATTTTCATTTTCATCTTGTTCTTCATCTTCTTCTCCACCCTCTTGATTTTCTTCATCTTATTCTTGAACTCCTTTTTCATCTTCTTCGTCATCTGCTTCTTCATCTACTTTTTCATTTTCTTCTTCATCTCCTTCTCCATCTTCTTCATCATCTTCTGCCTCTTCGCGCTCATCTTCCTTTAATTTGTACCATTGCCATCATCTCCGTCATCTTCTTCATCTTCTCTATCACCATCCTCTTCAACCTTTTCATTTTCTTCATCTTCTTCATCTTTGTCATCGGTGTCATCTTCTTCATTTTCTTCATCTTCTTCATTCGCTTCTTCATCTTCATTGCCTTCTTCATCGACTTCTGCGCCGTCTTCTTCATCCTCCTCTTCTTCTTCATCTTCTTCATCTTTTTCATCTTCTTCATCTTCTTCATCCTTCATCTTCTTCATCTTCTTCATCTTCTTCATCTTCTTCATCTTCTTCATCTTCTTCACCTGCTTCATCTTCTTCATCTTCTTTTTCTCCTTTATCTTCTTCACCTTCTCTATCTTCTCCGTCCATCTTCTCGCCTCTTTCATGTTCTTCCTCGTCTTTATCCTCTAAATCATCATCATCACCATCATCATCATCATCATGATCAACACCATCATCATCATCATCATCATCATCATCATCATCATCATCACCATCACCATCATCATCATCATCATCATCATCATCATCATCATCACTCTCATATCAAGCACATCAACCACATCAGCATCACGATCATCTTCTCCATCCTCATTCGTTTCCTCTTTTTAATCATCTTCATGTTCTTCGTCCTCCTTATCTTGTTCTTCCTTTCTCCTCTTCATGATATCACTTTCATCTTCTTCATCGTTTCTCGATCTGCTTCACGAAACAAACCAAAGTGATAAAAAGCCCAAAATCTTAACAAGACAAAGCGCGAATTTTGTCAGGGGAACTACAACTCCGAAGCGGCCATTCCAAAGCTGAGCTCAGGTGCCGTTTCTGCAATTCAAAAACATTCGATGAATCCAAAAAGAATCCAGAAGAGATCAGAAAATCGTTAATTAAAAAGCAAGATGACGGTAAGGATAAAACTAAGAAACCAAGCAACAGCGAAACAAACAAAACCAGAAAACTAGAACCAAACCAAGCAAAATCATCTTACCAAAACCACTTTCACGCCTGCAGCATAGCTGGGGAACTTGCAACGAGTTACGACTTGCTTGACTTTCGATTTTGATCTGTTTTGCATGGAACTCCCTTGACTCTGCCACGACCTGAACTGGATTCACGGCCAAGAACCTTCGACGCATTTCTAGTGATCGCTTCTTGCAGATAGAATCCGGTGCGGAATGATAAGAACTTCCAATAAAATCATTTTTGCCTTGAAGTCGATGTCATGGCAGAAAATTCTTTGGCAGTTGTTACACGTGACCTGTGCACAAGCGGCGCTCTTGGAAAAAAAGAAAGCAAATCAAGCTCGAAAGTTTTTTTTTCCGGGTAGTGTCCATTGCACGGATTTCAGGTTATTGTAAATCCAGTAAGATTGCAAAAGGAATCGTAAGATCATTCCTTAAAAGTGAGATGGCCGTTTAAGACAAACCGGCGGACCAAACGAAGAACCAAACAACAACTAAAACTTGGACTGACACAAGCCAACAGAACCAACTACAGCCCAGGTCATCCAACAGAACCTCTAAGTCTCTTGTTGTTTTTTACTTTTGACCGCGGCCACAGTGCCAGAGCGGCGCCCTGGAGGAAAAGAATGCCCAATAAAAGGTTTCAATCCAAACGACGATCCAATACAGAGAAGAGGACCACGTGTTGTGGACTTGGTTAAGCATCTTGAAGCTTTAGATTGCATGATCTTCCATAATCACCACCAAAGTTCATTGCAAATGGCACCTGCTCGCAGTTTTTCCAACCTTTCCTTTCCTTCAAGCACCTTTCAATTCATTTTTTTTCTGCTTCCTCCTGTGCACGAAACACAGGCTATTAAATTTTAAGAAAGGCTGAGAGAGAATCAGTGATTGAACTTGAATGATGAACTGAGATGGCAAACCTGGAACCAAAGCAGGATGAATTTTGACTTGTGGCAAGATGACAACACTAGAGCTCAAATCCGGTTGTCAAAAGACATGAACAATAAATAAAGATAAAAATAACAGCACGGATATGAGCGAACTTTGTCACGACACTCGCTGCGAATTAGCGATGCAAAACTTTCTCTGCAACGGCACAGAGAGCGACGGATGCCGTGGAGCAACAACAACAACAATAACAACAACCAAAAAAAACGACAACAAAACGACAACGACAACAAGAACGAGAACCAGCAAGACAAGAAGAATAAGAAGAAGAAAAATGAAGAACAAGAAAAAGCACAGAAGAAGAACAAGAACCACAAGAACAAGAAGAACAAGAAGAAGGATCACGAAGAAGAACAAGAAGAACAAGAAGAACAATTTTTTTTTTACGAACATGCCATGATCTGGTGGAGAGATGGTTTGGAGGAACCAGGAGGAGGATCTCGTTGAAGGACTTGGAGAAGGAAGCTTGTCCACTGGCTGTGCTGCTCCCATGACATCAATCTTGCAAATTTAAAGGCTATTCCTCGTCGTGTCATTGCATGAAGAAAATGAAGTTCGCTTGATGTTGGAGTGGCATGACAGCCATCACCGAAACTCTGCGATCGACATGATGAAGTAAACACACAACGGCAGAGAAGTGAGGCGGGGAATTTATTGCATGTACATAATTTTCGCAGACTACTGCCTTCGCTTCGTTTGCTTCCACTCTTCGCTGTTTCGAAGCTTCGTCTGTTTCACTTGTTTCACTTGGTTTCACTTGTTTCACCTGTTTTTTTTCCATGAAGTGCCTGTTGCACACACGATGCAGGTCACTACTAGTCCGGAAAGCTGCAAAGACTGCACATGATTTCACATGAGCATCAATTAGAGCAAGATGACCAATGGGGGTAACCAAAGAGCCAAACCAAGCCAACCAGCACAACAAAAAACCAAGCAAACAAACCAAAACAACCCCAAAACAAGACAAACCGGCCCCATCCATAAATAGTCATCAAGCTAACTGAACTAAGATGCACAGGGTGAAACAGAAGACACTCCGCACTCACTCATCTCAGTAGGTGGACCACAGGGCGTCGCTCATCCGTCACACAGCTTCAAGTCAAAAGCGTTCAACGACTCAAGCCGAGATTCGTCCAATGACGC
>VSDK01010617.1:0-24846 GCA_009767595.1 Symbiodinium kawagutii | reverse complement strand
CAATGATCAATCAAGTCTTGAAATGTTGGGATTTTGCATTTCTGCGCACAAGTATTATACACTGCGATTTTCCCAGAGGGTGGTCCGCGTATCAGAAGTGAAGAAAATTAAGAAACATCGCGACGCTTGCTTTACCACAAGCTCTCGAACAAGCACCCGCGCAATTGCGCTACCAAAGCATCACCACGCGGTCACCAGCGCCACAAAAACGCAAGCCCAACAAAATCACCAGCGCAAAAGATCGCCAGCATAGCAACATTACTAACACAAATCGCCAGCGCGCCGCTGGAAAAAAGAACATTGCAAAGTCACCAGCCCATCAAGTAGAGGAGCCCACAGTCACCAGCGCAACCAAACTATAAGCGCCGCGATATCACCAACAAAACTCACCACCACAACGCACTCACTCACCAGCGCACCGAAGCCACCAATAACAACAAAATCACCGGCGCCGCCTGAACAGAACATGACCAGCGCCGCCAATACCAAAAATCAGCAGCGCACCGCGAACACCACCATTACAAAATCACCAGCCCGCCAACAACCGCGACAAAATCACCAGCGCTACACCACCACCCACAACACAGGCGCAACAAAAGTTCACCACAAGCCAACCGCATCAATAATTTAACCAGCAAATTGCACACAACGCAACCCAATCAAAGACCGCTGCCAAGCGACTTTCAAAATACAATGTCAGCCAACTAATCGCCTTCAGAAAAACAAAAAACGCAAAGAAGCGATTGCTACCAAACTGCCCCAAGCACCTTGAACGCGGTTCTAATTTCGGAAGCTCAAAAGCAAGCGGTTTCCAGGGACAGATGGAAGGGCCCCTAGAAGAAGTCTGGTCAACAATGGGCTTGAACCATGTTTGGTTCCACATTGTTGGCGGAACACTTTAGTCTTCATGAGTTCCAGACTCAGAATCACACCCGTCTGTTCCGCTAGGAATTTGGGTCCCCTGGAATGTGAAGACGCCTTAGTCTCCACGTTACGCAGACAGGTATGCTTGTGATTGCGGGCAAATTGACGGCTACGCCAACTAGTGCGGGAAGTCACCTGCTTCAGGAAATCTCCTCTCATTGGGAAACCTCTTTTAAAGGGAATTCAACTGGGGTGGGAAAAGCCCCCTCTATTTGATTCTCTCGCTTGTGGAGGAAACACCCTGGAGTAGGAAAACGCCTGCGGTGGGAAACCCCTTCTCGTGGGAAACCCCTTGGTGCAGGAAACGTTGTAAAGCGGTAAGCTTCTCCCCCGGGGCTTTCCAACCCAAATTTTCAATTAGTCAATTCACCGCTTGCACACTGGTAGCTAGCTTTTTTAATCTGGGTCAATCTTTGGCAGTAATGTCACCCGGGCAGGGTCGGGCGCGGGACCCAATCAGCTGAACCTGGCAACCAAAAATCCTAGAGATCCAAGTCCTTCATCAAATCAATCCTTGAGCCTGCGAAACCCCAACCAGCTCAGCGCACCAGTAAGATCTATCGTTGCGGTTGACAAATTTCCACATGGCACACGCCCAGTTTAGTACTCCGCAGGCAACGTGTCAGTTTGAGATCTCCGCAATTGTGTCCGACATATTGCGCCTGCCGTCCCCGGCAAGGGGTCTCCTGAGAAGAAAGCTTTGGGGCGTCGGATTTTGAGAAAAGCAGAGATGAAAAACAAAGAGGAAACGTGAAATCATCACCGCTAAAACGTCTATGCATAGGAGGCTCCGTCCCCGGCAAGGGGTCTCCTGAGAAGAAACCTTGGAGAGCCGGATTTTGAGACAAGCGGACATGAAAAACAAAGAGGAAACGTGAAATCATCACCGCTAAAACGTCTATATATAGGAGGCTCCGTCCCCGGCAAGGGGTCTCCTAAGAAGAAAGCTAGCGCACTGCCTGAGTTCAAAATGGCCACCGTGGTTTCTTATCCCATTGCGCGTGGCGCACGTCCAAGTTAGGATGGACACACCTGCTTCTCAAATATTCCGCGAGAGACGTGGTCAGTTGGAGATCTCCACAATTGTGTCAGAAATATTGCGCCTGCCACTGCCTGAATTCAAAATGGCCACCGTGGTTTCTTATCCCTTGCGCCTGGCACATGTCCAAGTTAGGATGGACACACCTGCTTCTCAAATATTCTGCGAGTTTAAGATCTCCACAGTTGTGTCAGAAATATTGCGCCTGCCACTGCCTAAGTTCAATGCGGCCACCGTGGTTTCTTATCCCATTGCGCCTGGCACACGTCCAAGTTAGGATGGGCACACCTGCTTCTCAAATATTCCGCGAGAGACGTGGTCAGTTTTTTTTTGCTCGCCTGCATCGCCTCTGGTAGCACTAAGCTAAGGTCGATAAGAAGCAGTGAAACAAAGTGAAGCAAGGTGAAACAGGATGAAGCTTCGAAGCAAAGAAGCAAAGGAAGCAAAGGCAGCAGAGCTGCGAAAATGCAGTAAAACTGCGAAAATATGTACATGCAATAAATTCCCCGCCTCACAAACTTCTCTGCGTACCACCATGCCCATATCCAAAAATCGAAACACTAGAGACGTGGTCAGTTTGAGATCTCCCTAGTTGTATTAAAAATATTGCGCCTGCCACTGCCTAAATTCAATATGGCCAACCGTGGTTTCTTATCCCATTGCGCCTGGCACACGTCCACGGTAGGATGGACACACCTGCTTCTCAACTACTGCCATTTTTTCCAGAAATATTGCGTTTGGAATTGTCTAAGTTCAAAATTGCTACCGTTGCTTCAAGTAAGGCGGTTTGCGAATTGAACATGACCACAGCTGATTTTCAAAGACTGCGCGGCATGTTTGCAAAGAATCTGTCATGATGCAATTTTTTTGCTCGATTTTTTCCGCGCCAGGGCTTGGTCTCAAGCTGCGCACTGGAAACAAATGTCCCAATCACATGTGGCACACCTCCAAGTGTTGGTGGTTACTTCCTTGCCGCAACGGTCGCAAGTCACCTTGCGCCAAATGATTTGGCGCGGCCCTCTTCTCTTCTTGACAACTTGTTCCGGCACAGGCGCCGCCCAAATACAAGCATGACCTTGGCTGCAATACACGGCATCTGGTTCCATGCCTTCGTCATCTTCAACTTCTTCCTCCTCCCCCTGCTCCACATTTTCTTCCTTGTCTTCATCTTCTTCGTCTGGAAAAGCCACAGCTTCAGGAAGAGAAACCAAAGGCAAATTGGGCGATGCGGGGTCTGCTTCTAACCGGTTGCCTTGCTGTGCTGCAGGCGGACGCGTCCTGTCAGGAGATGGTCCGGTCGGACAAATTTTGGACGTGCTTCTTGCCACCGCCCAACAACAAGAAGCAATTCACCAAAAGGGTCTTCCCTACGCGCATTCCGCTGCGCAAACCAGAGGAATTCGGCGAGCAAACTTCCGTAGTTGTTCTTGTGCACCCTCCTTAAGTCTCTGGTTTGGACATAACTTTTGAGTCTGCCAAGCAAGCCTTCAGCTGCACTGGTACTAACGTTAACTTCCTCTCCAAAAATGGTTTCGACTTGGCTGAATTCCCGCTCCTTGTGGTTCACATAGCGATGCGCATAGGCAGACCCTCTGCGGCCCAGGAATTGGTAAGCTCGAAGTGCATCAGTGAAAATCAAGGTTCCGGGGAGCACATGGGCCTTAATTTCTTTTTTCAAAGTGCTCGTCTTTCTGTTTGGAATCTTGACAAGGGCAGCACGGCCTGTGGCCTTCCTGCTGCTGAAATCCAGTTCCAAGAAGCCCATGACAATGGTCTGGTTGGCGACGCTACTGCGTCCTTGCAAGCCTCCCCTGGATTTTTTTTTCCTGGTGAAGAAAGTCTCGTCCATGCAAACAATCTTGCCACGGCCACCCGTCTTCTCATGAGATTGCTGCACGCTCAACCAAAGAATTTGTCGAATTCTCTTTTCAAAAGAAAACCAGACCTTTTCCGACATTCCACTTTCTTTCCTTGCTTGTTTCCTTGGCGTCTCTTGGGAAAACCAATACAAGCCTGTCAAGTTGGTCTGGGGCGTCATAGTGCGGGCACAATAGTACGACAGGCTGCCTGGATTCTCCAGGACATTTTTTTGTTGCGCAATTTGCTTCTCGGGCGTTCTTCTTCATCCTCATCATCTTTTCGGTCCAAAACCCAATCTTGTGTGTGCAATGCAAGCAGGAATAACGCGAGTCATTGCCCGAAAATTTCCATTCGTGTCCTCTCAGACACACACTGGGCAGCTGCAACAAACCAAACCACACCATGAACCAAAGAGCTTGCCGGCATGAAGGCCAAAGCTTGATAGAGGCTCCAGTCGAATCCACCATGGCACTGTTGTACAGAGAAGATTGGAGAACGAGTAAGATTTTGCAGGAAAGATAGCAAATTTTAGAAATTTGGATTTGGAGGAGAAAGATGCTTGAGAGAAGTCAGGTCTGTCAATTTTGAATTGAAGATTTTCAAATTGATGGGACTGGTGTTGAAGTTGAGCCTCTGGGAGAGAAATTGTTTCAATTCAAGATTTCTCAGCTGGAAAAATGTCCAAAGACTGGAGACACGACAAGTCCACAGAAATGGAACTTTGATTTGGGAAAGAATGCACAAAGAAGGTAGGAAGAAAGACTGTAAGATTTCGAAGCAGGAAAGTCAGCAAATTTGAAAAAACTTGAGATTTGGAGAAATTTAGATGCTTGAAAGTGAGCCAAATTTTGAAGATTGCAAGATTGAGAAGGGAAGAAACCGAGATTTCGAACCACTTGAGCGCAATGAAAGAATTGAACCCTAGAAGCAAACTGGCATTGTGAACTGGAGACAAGAATTGTTTTTCATCCGGTGGAATTTTTGAAAGCGAGCAGAAAAACTTGGGAATTTGATTAGCTGAAGATCTCACAGGATCGTAAAAGCTTAAGATTGTGAACTAGATGGTGATTTGCAGGTCTTGAATTTTAAGAGCGGTGAAGATCTGACGGAGAGCTGCATGAACTCGAAAAATCTCATGCTTGATGATTGGAGTGTTCATTGAAACCGTTCGATGTTTTAAACTTGAGAAAAAAGATTTGCGAATGCAAAGCGTGTCAGAGCTGAGAATGTCACATCATTGGAAAAATGTTGAAAAAGGGCGTTGCTGATTAAAATTTTCGAAGGGTTTGACGGCTCTGGGCGGGCGAGAAGACAATTGAAGAGTTGGAAAAAAAGGAAACTTTTGAGCAGTGCAGGATTGAAAGCTTTGAAAGTTGGAACTTAAACTGGGATCCGAAGAATCGCAACCTACAAGTTTTACAGGATTGAAGTTGCGGGTCAAATTGATATTCGGTACTACTGACGGAGAGATGAAAAGATACAAGTGAAAATTTAGGGAAGACAACCAGAACTGAAAGATATTGAAGGGTATGCCGTGTGGTCTGAAACACTGCTTCAGCTTGAACAATTCGATTTCTGTAATATGCGAGTTTTAAGCTGTGAAAACAAAAGTTTCTAGAACATTTGCCTAGAAAATGTGTTTCTGACCCATCAAATTTCCATTCTGACTGATTCTCTGTCTTATAAGAAAATTTCTGAAATAATCAACAAAAAAGATCCAAAATTGCCCAAACAACACCAATTCAATCTGTAATTCTAATTTTCGAATAAAAAATTGAAATGGATTATTGTTGGACTTTAATGTTTCGTACATTTCCCACAGTTCGCCCTCTGGGAAGACATTTCCTCCAAGAAGGCGTTTCCTCTATGCCACAGGGAGAAGCTGTACTAAACAACTGAGATAGCTTCTTGAACGGTGTAGTAAAGCCTGAAGCCAAAACGGCAGCAAAAACCCAGCTGTTCAGGGGATCGTCGCGCAGACTTCCACCATGACAGTCCACGCTCAGTGGTTGCTGCGACAATCCCGGAAGAGTTTCAGAAAGAATGTCAGAATGTCAGAAAAGATGTCAAAAAGAGTGTCAAAAGACATGCCAGAAAGAATGTCAGAGAGGATGTCATGTCGGAAGATATGTCAGAGAGAATGTCAGAAGAGATGTCAGAAAGAATGTCAGAGAGAATGTCAGAAAGAATGTCAGAGAGAATGTCAGAAGATATGTCAGAAGATATGTCAAACAGAATGTCAAAAGATATGCCGTCTGCCACGAAATCTTACCACAACGTGTTCAGAAAGAATGTCAGAGAGAATGTCAGAAGATATGTCAGAAAGAATGTCAGAAGATATGCCAGAAAGAATGTCAGAGAGAATGTCAGAAGATATGTCAGAAAGAATGTCAGAAGAGATGTCAGAAAGAATGTCAAAAGATAGGCCAGAAAGAATGTCAGAGAGAATGTCAGAAGATATGTCAGAAGATATGTCAGAAAGATTGTCAGAAGAGATGTCAAAAAGAATGTCAAAAGATATGCCAGAAAGAATGTCAGAGAGAATGTCAAAAGAAATGTCAGGATAGAATGTCAGAAGAAATGTCAGAAGATATGTCAGAAAGAATGTCAGAAGATATGTCAGAAAGATTGTCAAAAGATATGTCAGAAAGAATGTCAGAGAGAATGTCAGAAGATATGTCAGAAGACATGTCAGAAAAAATGTCAGAAGATATGTCAGAGAGAATGTCAAAAGATATGCCAGAAAGAATGTCAGAAGATATGTCAGAAGACATGCCGGAAAGAATGTCAGAAGATATGTCAGAGAGAATGTCAGAAGATATGCCAGAAAGAATGCCAGAGAGAATGTCAGAAGATATGTCAGAAAAAATGTCAGAAGAGATGTCAGAAAGAATGTCAAAAGATATGCGAGAAAGAATGTCAGAGAGAATGTCAGAAGATTTGTCAGAAGACATGTCAGAAAGAATGTCAGAAGAGATGCCAGAGAGAATGTCAAAAGATATGCCAGAAAGAATGTCCGACTAGAAAGTTGTCAGAAAGAACGTCACCAGATGTGCGAGATAGCATGTCAGAAAGAATGTCAAAAGGTCTCCAGAGAGAATGTCAGAAGATATGTCAGAAAAAATGTCAGAAGAAATGTCGGAGAGAATGTCAGAAAAAATGTCATTCTAAATGTCGGAGAGAATGTCAGACAAAAGTGGAGTCAACAAGCGGTGTTGAAATGACATGGTGGGGATCACTCGAAGGAAAGTATTTTTTTGTTTTGATTGGTTCTGGGTTGTTGTTTTGCCCCTCTGGTTGGCTGCTGTTTCTCATGGCATTTGCTCTTCTTTTTCACCTTTGCAGCCTGTAGTCGTGCCGAGGTTGAGCGCCACAGCGGCACCACAGCAAGCAAAAAAAATAGCAGCGGGCCAATCCTGCAGCACACAAGGGAAAATCACCCCATCTGCAGCGGGAACAAAACACAACTTCAGCATTGAGTGGTCATTTTGCGATTGTAGTGAGACGTTTCACTGTCGTTGATTGAATTTTCGTTTTTGGGGAATCGAAAAAACAGTTCGCATTATGGAGTGCAATCTGCAGCAGCCGTTCCTTTTGTTTGTTGGCGAAAATTGCCGACGTTGCTTTTGTGTGTGGCAGATAAAATGAAATTGTTTTTCTTGACTTTGAAAATAGTGAACGCAAATTTATATTCCTGCAATTTGGGGTGTGATGATGCGAAATTTTCATAAATGCATTGAATGTCCGAAGGATGGGCCAAAACGCTCACGTCCACAGTAGGCAATGATCCATCATTGTGACTCAAAAATCGGATGGATTTCTGGGTATCAAAACTGCCAATCAGGACTTTACTGTTGTTTGGTTTCCTGTTTCTTGGCCTTTTTTGAGGTTGTTTCGGTTTTCCTTCTTTTTTAGTGGTCTCGTCCTGGTCATTTGGTTGGGCCGTAATTGGCTTGCAAGTTCCTTATGATTTTTAAGGCGACACGAGTGACATGCTCAATTGCGCCATAGGCGGGGAACGAAAACATTATCAATGTCAGAGTGTGGCAATGGAGCTGCTGGCAAATGAAAAATCTCCTCCAATAATATCTGGTGTGTTTGCAACCGTTGAAACTCTTTGAGAGTGAAATGATCAAACAATGCCAATTAAGAAAAAATGATTTAAAAAAGTGATTCAAAATTTCACAAGTCATTGAACTTTACAACTTTTGCCCATCATGTGCAAGGTTGTGGAACCCTTGGGTTGACAGTAAAGCCTTCAAACTAGCGGAGCCCAAGCTGGCCCCGTCGCCTTGTCGTTCTCATTGATTTTCTGGTGGACAGGCTGCTAACACAGGTCCGCTTTTGAGCTCTGCCATGTTGATATGAACAAACGTGATAACCCACATCATTTGCACGATCAATGCAGGTCTACTTTTTCATGACATTGATTCATCGTAGAAACCAAACAGTTCACCCACCTTGCACATTGAACTTGCACAGGCTTGCAAGTCAAAAACAAATCTTTGGATCCACTAGCTCAAAAATGAAATACGGTTCAAGCGCCTGGTTGCGGGTTGTGCACACACTGGCAATCTTGTATGGACAACTGTTTGCATGTTGGTGCAATCCCTTCTGTTCAGAGTACAGTAGTTTGATATTTTGAGTGCCACAGTTTTTTTTTTTGCATGAACGTTTGCAATGCTCGGGTGTCCCACGCGATATGGTTTTCACAACCTCAAAATTGAATTCTTTAATGTAGTGTTTTGATTGAAATTGTGACCGATCCATTTGTAGGTATGATAGTTGTGCCATGGCTGCCACTCAAAAACGTTTGGCAGGATACTCGTTCGCAGTATTTTTGTCGTTTTCTTCAATTTTCTTTCAATCATGGCAAGCAGACTTCAATGTGGGTTGTTATCGCAATCTTTGCAATTTTACTTTCTTCTGACTTGAATCAGAAAGCAAAACTGGAACGCTTCCAAGCCTATCTTTTATTATTGTGCAACTGGACTGTGCAAGGTCTACCACGTGCATCCTATTGCAATGGTGCGAAGGCAGCCGTGAACGATTGGTTGAGCCACTTCGTTACCACCCAAGGCTGGCTGGAGGATGCCAGCTTTGATGCAAGGGCCACTTTCTTGGTCTAGTCGAGCTCTTTTCACAACAACAAATCAAATATTCTATCATATTCTATCATTCTTGTCTGTGATTATGATCAAATCAGCAACGTGTTTGTATTTGTGAAGTGCAAGACCCAGTGTGCACGGGTGACACTTCCCTGGCCTATGGATCAGAGGATTGCTGTCTACATAGCATATTCCATAAGTGGATTTGGAGCAGCCTACAGCGTTGAGCCCATGATAATTGTGTCAAATTGTATTGAATGGAATTTCAATTTTGGAGTGTTTAAAATCATATCACAGCATTTCCCACACAGCGGAAGATGTCGGGCGAGATCCGGGTTGGGTTTGAACAGGCAATGATGCAGCGTGGTGCTTACTTCTGGAGACTCGTGAGCTGCAAACACTGAGATGTTTGCTATCATCCTGTAGACACGTGTCCTCTGTTGCTTGGCGCAGTATCCGAATTGGAAAGAGCACTTGGCACTTGAAACACTTGAAACACTTGAGCTCTTTTTGTTTTGCCACTGCGATGAATTTGTTGCAGCGCCCACGAATCTTAGGCTAGAACCGTCGTACCCAACCCCAGTTTCCTTGCGGCACATCAGATTCATGAATTTGTGTCGTTTGAGAGCCGGATGGTCAATGTATTGAAATTGAACAGCCAAATTCTTGAATATGCAGAGACAACCGGGAATGTGCAGCTTCTGTATTCTTGCCTTGCTAGGTGAGCTGGAGTGTGCAGCTATTCGCAATGGAGCCAACGAGATCCATGCTATCCCCTGCACTTCTCATGCTTTCTTGGAAGATCCTTGGTATGTATTGAGAAGCCCTGGCTTGAGATGCATTAGCACATGCGTTTGCACCGTCGAGCACCAATCTTGATCCTTGAATGGTGCTCGATTCCGATGGTTTCAATTTGCAGTCTGCAGCTTGTGCTTTGGTGAAATCCTTTGCTTCACGGATCTGTTTGAACCGCGCATTTTGGATGGACATCTCTGGAGAGTGAGGTAAGCTTTTTTTGTTTATTGCCTGTCACGCCTTCGGTTGAACAGAATTAGCGTTTATACTTGCGACGTGATTTTTTTTGGTGAAAGGCAATTTCTTCAAGTCAATCATCCCGTGTGGATGAAGAACCTTTCCTTGCCGCTTTTAGGCGTGGAAATGGGCCCACCGGTTGTCGCAATAACATTTACAGTGCATACTCCGTGTAGTGCAGGATTTCTTCCAGCGTAGTATGTTATAAAAGGCATTTTACATGCTTGATTCCCCAGTTCCCGTAGTGCCATTTCCAGACTACTGATTAGCATCCAAAGAGGCTTTTGTTACAAGACTTTCTTGGAGTCTTTGGCTGTCATAGATCTTGCGACTCGTACTTGCGAAAGCAACATAAAAGGTTTCTGTGTCTCGCATTTGCCAAGTTTTGACAATTCTCAGGCGCTAACACAGTCAATCCCCTGGATCAAAATAGAATTTGGCGAAACATTTGAATCTGAGGAGCCTGCACACTTTCCCCAGTAAAACACCTGAGACTTTCGCTGCCCTTTTGTCGGTCAGGGAGACATGGAAGCAAAAGCAATTTGGCTTTGTGTGGCTGGACTACTGCGGAACTCTGGCGTGCCGTGTTTGCAACATACAAAAGTCTCCCGTCAAACACTAAAAGGTTTAGATCCCGTGATCGGCTGCTTACCTTTTGATTTCCAAGGTCTTCCGCCGGTCATCGCAGGCAAGCGAAATGGCGGACATGTTTTTGGTTTACCCTTTCTCCACAGATGCAGTTTGACATGTGTATTGCCAGTGTTTGCAGGCAGGCTGACATCTCCCGGCTTTTTTCTGCCAATCTGCTGCAGCCTTCCGCGATTCTGGCAGTGACACTATCAGAAAGAGGTGCAGCCCGCCTCTACAGGCACTAGGGAATGCTTTTGTGTAAGCCATGTGACAAGCTGCAAGCTGCAACAAGCCATGTTTCTTCAGCAGATTTAGGTTGATGTCTATTGTGCATGGCCTAAGTTCAAAGTATCTCAAAGCCCTTCCAGATCACATGGCCATTTCACATTTGGCCCCAGGGGAGAGCTTGCAGATTCCATAGTGGCATGTGTTCAAGCTGCGGCGCAGTCGGCTCAACAAAAAGCCGGGCTCTCGGTTGCAAGAGCTGAAGGTGAGTCCTTCTTGCCTATTCTACACCATAAGCCATGGCTGTGATGTGTCAGGTGACCCCATTGGGTCTTGCAGAGTACCGAGCACCAACTCCAATGATCACCGCTGCCTTTGTGGTTGGTGACCTCATTGACATACCATTGCTCCCGTCAACGGAGAGTGTCAGGCATTTCTTGTCATTGCGATTGCAAATTTCAAGAGCAGCAGCCATATTTCGATGTGTTCTTTGGAGTGGTTGTTTGGCAATTTTCAAGATATGCCGATATGCCTTTCTGTGCCTTCGGTTCTGTCATTTCTGCCTTGCAGTTTTCACCAGTGGCAACCTGGATGCGGGCTGATGGAATCTTTGGAGTTGCCACTGGCCAAAGCCTTGAGGCACACTGTGGGAACCCCCAACTTGGTTTGGAGTCCGCGGAGAGATTGGATAGCAGCCCTTTTTAGGTTTCACCCCGAAAGCTAACCTGAAATCACTGCAATGCGAAGTACCAAGGCAAGTTCGTCGCAAAGCGCAGACAATTTTCCATTCAATTCAGTAGCCTTAACTCAGGCGGACTTGGCCAATCAAATAGAAAGTTTTTGCAGACTCCTCCTGCTATGGAATGCTGATGCAGTTCATAGAGGTTGCTGCGCCACTGACAGCTTTGACAGCAATATGTTTACTGGTCCTAACCTAAATTACAAAAGGTCGTCTTGTCTACCTGAGTTCTCCAAGCTTTAGCTTTCCTTCCCTCCTTGCCGTGCAACCGGTGAGGATATTTGCTTTTAAGTCTTGTTTGTCAAATTCAGAAAGGCGGGGGAACCCCCCCTCCTCGGGTTCGAAGCTTTTGCTTGCTGGATGCGTCGTATTAAGAGTGTCTTGCTAAGTGCTTTGTCGAGAGTACCTTACAGTGTCACTCCAGAAGTATCACTCCAAGAGTCTCTCACTGAGAGCGGCTCACCAAGATCCTTTCTCCAAGAGTGTCACTCCAACAGAGTCACTGAGAGAATGTCTGATCAGAAGGTCTTACCAGGAATTTCTTACCAAGAGTGTCTTGCCCAGAGTGTCTCCCTAAGATTTTTTCACCAAGTGTCTAATCACGGGTGTCACGCCAACAGTGTCTTACGAAGTGTGTCTTGCCAAGAGGGTGTCTTACCAAGGTAGTGTTACCAATGGGACCTCTCCGAGAGTGTCTCACTAGGAATGTCTCACCAAGAATGCCCTACCAAGAGTATCGTGCCAAGAGTGTCTCACTTAGGGTGTCCCATCAAGAGTGTCTTACCAAGAGTGTCTCGCTAAGAGTGCCTTGCCAAGAGCGTCTTACAGTGTCACTCCAGAAGTGTTGCTCCAAGAGTCTCTCACAAAGAGTGTCTTACAAAGAGTGTCACTCCAAGAGTGTCACCCCAAGAGTCTCGCAAAGAGTCTCTTGCCGAAAGTGTCTTACCAAGAGTATCTTACTAAGGGTGCCAGTCCAACAGTGTCAGCCCAAGACTGTCTCGCTACTGGTGTTTTGCCAAGTGTCTTGCCAAGAGTGTCACTTCAAGGGTGTCGCAGTAAGAGTGTCACTCAGAGAGTGTCTTACCTAGAGTTTCTCACCAAGAGTTCCTCACTAAGCCGCTGCAAGAGTGCCTCACAAAGGAGTCTTACTCAAAGAGTCTCACTCCAAAAGTGTCTTACCAAGAGTACCTCACCAAGAGTCACTCCAAGAGTGTGTCACCAAGAGTGTCTTGCCAAGAGTGTCTTACCAAGACTGTCTCGGGAAGACTCTCTCACTAGCAGTGTCATCCAAGAGTGTCACTTCAACAGTGTCTTCCTAACAGTTTCTTACTTTACATTTGTCGGTTTTATTTTCTTCAAGCTTTCTTCATGACAATTTTTTCCAAGTTAGCCCTCCAATTCCTGTTTATACAGGGCATCTTGTGTTCTTGTTCCTGCAAACCTGCATTGCTTTGCCACAGGTCCTGACCAAAAAGTTTGCTCGCAGCCTATGCATCTTCTCTGTTCTCCTTACCCCTCTATCTCCCCAAAGTCCTAATCTCCTTTTTCTTTGGCCTACCTTTTGTTCTCCTCTGCTTGCTCTCAAGTATTTGGAGCTTTTCCAAAATACACTCCACTACTGGAAAACAATCTCTAACTTGGACTGGACACTCTTACCACAAGTATACAGTGGCACGGAGTGGGAGATAGTACACGGATTGCAGCAGCCTGAAAGAGCATCCAAAGCAGCACACGCAAAGGCAGACAATATTGGGGAAGAAGGCAGCTCTATGCAGCACTCACAAAGGAATCCACTCACAAAGGAATCCATTGGAGGAAAGGGTGACCTAAAGGAGCAATGTTGGGAGACATGGACGGGGTACTCCAAAGCAATTGTTGTGAAGTCAGACGCAGGCAACAGCAGCCCAGAGCAAGAATCGGTAAGGAAAATAGCATGAGGAACGAGCGCCAGTGGCAGTCGTCCGCCAAAAAGGCGGCCGACAAGGTGACAGAGGGAGGAAACTTCGGCTCCAAAGTGAAATCATGAAATACCTCATATTTGCAGGCTCCCTTACGAGTGCAAAGAACTAGCCCTTATATAGTAGCTCTTGTGCCCGTGGAATTTCAGTCCTTAGGAGATTTGCATATCCGACGAAGCAGCCACAGACAGATGATTTTGGCAAGGTTGGCGGCAAGTGCCTTCGCAGATGCTGCCATTGGATCAAAGCGTGCTCTGGTCTTGGAATCAGCCCTTTGTCAGATATTCCGGCATTGGCAAGGATGTCTTCACAGGAACTACATCATATTTTCTTGGCTTTTCGAGTTCAAACTGTTTGTGACGTGTGAGCTGGGAGAAGAGATGGATCCGTACTGTGGAGCTGTAATAGCAGGTCATAGCCTTTATTTCCTGTTTTTCCTGCGGGCCCTGAGTCGTGTCGAGGTGAAACTTCTTCCAGTGACCCGGGCATTGGAAGCAGCGGGATCTTGTGGCTCTATTTTGTCATCATTACCAGATGCCTTGGAGGCGCTGTGATGCTGGAAATTGTTTGAAACAAACAAAGAAAGCGTCAAAGTCAAGTTTAAATGTTTGAAGTATTTCGAAGTTGTGTTCTTGAGAAGGAAGAAAGAGAAAGTTTCTGCATGTTCCAGTTTTGAGACCCAGAATTTTGAGTCGAGTTTTGCATCGAGGCCCGGGTAGCCAAACTGCTTGGAAGACAAGTGGACGTTCTCTGTGGTGCCAAACTGATGGAGCGCCCTGCAGTGCGGTGCCAAAAGGTCTGTGTGTACCCCGAAGAAATCTGATCGTGATCGGACCACAGTTTGTTGAGTTATTCACTTGTCCAAATTTTCAGGGAGTTTTGACTCATATCTGGGCAGATCTCATCCATCTTATATGCTGGATTGTGCGGTCAATTTTTTTAGAGAATCATATATCTCTATGGACGAGAAAGCAACCATGTAAGTTCCCATCCTACCCTGGGGGTGGTTGATTGGGATTGCCGTGGATTGTACCCCAGATCTCCTGTGCCGGAAAGGTGACCCTTTGTTCCAAGCCTCAAAAGGAGAACGCCGTTTTCTTCCTTGTGCTCTGTTACAGTAGATCTTTTGCTATCTAAATTGGCTTGGCCCTCCGAAGCTTCAAGCCTCAAAGTGGCTAATGTTGGCTGGTCTCATCTTTGGCCAATCTCCGTTTTGCATTTTGCCTAAGAGTAAGGGGTGAATTTTATCTAGGCTCTTCAATTGCACCTTGTCTTGACCTGACATGCCCTATGCCCTGACCATTTTGCTGTGGTTGGTTGAGGACATGCGGGTTACGGATTAGCAGGACTCAAAGTTGATTTTCAGATTAGCGGATTCGGTAGCCCGCTTAGCACTTGAATTATTGTGAACCACTGATGATAACACAGAATTCTTGTTTTGCTTTCACCAACGGATACTCGGCTTCCAGACCCAAAAAAGATAGAACCTTGTAATCCAGAGAGTTGGGACAAATCGAAGCTGGCCTGTTGTGAACTCTGGACGAGTTCAATCAGAGTAAATGGAGAATCATGGAGTATCTGAGCTCTTTATGAATGACACAATTGAGTTTTACTGTTTTGGTTGGGTTGTGCTTTCTTTTGCTCGATTTTTCTGTGTGTTGGAAGGACTACCTTCATCAACTCTCGGATTCAGCGGGGGATCGCTTTGATGTTGTGTGGCTCGGAGTCTCGGAGAGTGGCTTCAAAGCTGAAGAAGTGCTTGGATCACTTTCAACCCTCGAGGTGTCACTACTTCTGTACAGGAAACAAAAACAGTCTAAGTTAATGTCGCTTCTGTCGCTGATGAGCACACCTGGCAGCACCTTGTGAGATGAGTTCATGGTTTTGCCGTTTTGCCCATGACTTCGTGGGATCTATTTTCGCCTGGTGGCATTTGTGCATTCTCAGGATATGATGGTGGAAGAGCCCTTACAGCATCGCAGTTTCTCGGTAGAGGAAGAGTTTCTCCTTGCTGTTTTCATGTCTGACACTTGCCATTGACCACTTGGGTCGAACTGTGAGTTCTAAGTTGAACTTAACACCGTGCAACAGTGCGAGTGTGCTGGGCCGTAGCGAGGGATTGGTTCTGGGTTGCCCACAGGCAATTCGCAGGTTAATTGAAAAGTATCTAAATAATAGGGTATTGAAGGTGTTGCTTCCAGAGAATTCAATCAATTTTGAACTTAATCATAGGTGTTGCACAATGGTGGCCGCGGCGGGATAAGTTTTGGCGCCCGTTCAATGGCCCTCTTTGTGTCTGGTGAGGCTTCACAGTTGCAGTGAGTGGTCGCACTTGAACACCCTGCTCTCTTTGAAGCTCCTGTTTCCCACAGCTCTTCTGGCAGACACTTGGATGGTTTCCAGTGTGAGATGCGAGATGTGAGTGTTTTGAGGTCAGGAGATTCTTTTTCGTTTTGTGGAATCGACTCAGTTGTTAATGCAGGAAGTGGTTGCTGGATCTTAGAGAGAGGATAGATCAATGAATTTAGCCACGAGGTGTGTGTCGCCTACGTGTCAACTGCAGAAGTGTGGGTGGACAGCGCAGTGGACTGGACATTGTGTGGCTTGAACAAGGTGGGATGCACAGTCAGAATGTGGTCACACTTATTCACTTTTGCCGCCAAAGCACATAAACCACTGCTTAAGGCCTGTCAACGACATGACTATCGAATCACTGCCTCGTCAGTCATCAAGTTCACTGCAAACAACTCGCGCTTTGCCCACGGCTTAGGGAGAAAATCTGTCCAGCAAAGTGTGTTAGGCATCTGTCGTTTCTGGTACACCTGGCAATGCCACCTTGTGCCCACAAAGCGGTAGCACCAGATGTTACGATAAGAAAGACCTCTCATCATTACAGTGCAAGATGCTACTGACCGGCACAAAGGCTTTGATTGTGCGTCTGGGCCATTCCAATCATCCTGCAGAGAAGGCAAGGACTTGGGTTGCACTATGTTTGTCGTTGGAAATGAGCAGAACGGAAACTGTGTGAGGCTGACGTAGCATTGGGTCCTCCACAAAGCATGGAGGGCATAGAGCTGGTGGAGTACTTCAGTTTCTTGGTGGAGCAGTTGGTGTTGCAACGGTTATATAGGACGCTTCTGATTCAGTTGTGCTGACCATCGAGGCCACTGGGATCCTTGCAGGCCAAAGTTGCCTTGTGGGGAAGCTCGAAGATTGAAGCGCCTAGCACCGGTGCTGACACTCGTGCGTTGGCAACTCAGGCACCGAGTGATTGCAGTGCACGGCTTGTATCTGGTTGCAGGATTTGGTTGTACGAATTTGTTTGGGAAGCTTGTTACCTCTATATTCAACCGCAATTTTAGAATTTTAGCATCCACTATAAACAGTCGAGCATTTGCCGGTGGATTCCTGGAAGATTGCAAGGTGAGCAAACTCTGTTGCACGAGCCTGGCTTTTTAGTGCTCCGGCCTATGCTGAAGCAAGTGATATGTTGCCTGGCAGAATCTGGCTGACAAACCACCATCTAATACGTTCATGGAGCAGACAAATTGCCTGCACAAAGACTAAGATGATTTACCCAATATAGTGATTTCTCAAAATAAGGGGATCCCCAAATCATCCAATGTTAATCATCTATAGTAACAAACCATGCATTTTTGGGATCCCCTATTTTGAGAAACACCCATGTGTTCAGATTGCTTAGCAAACACGAGGACATGCATATGCACACATGTGCCATTGCACGTGCTGCACACAGTCCCAGATAGAAGGCCTGTGTGATTCGAGACTTGGCAGGTTGCTCTTGCAACGATCCCGTGGTCCACGACGAACTGACCAGACAAGGGCTGAAGGCTCGATTCAGTGTGAAGGGTTCATGGATGTTCCATGGATGTTTGCAAATGGTCATGGTACATTTGAGGCATGCTCTGCTTCTCATGTTGACGAGATCTAAAGGGCCTTTTGTTTTCCAAGGCTGTGGAGTCCTCAGCAGTTGACGACGAGCTCTTGAAGAGTTGCCGTAGCTTGGTGTGCTTTTTCGTGGCCCCCCCGGTGACCCACCCGGTGACACACCCAGTGACCCACCATGTGTCACCTGTCGGCGCAGGCACCTTGGTCCTCTTTGAAGACTGTGGCCCAGTGAATTGGAGTCAACGCTGGAAGGCCACGTGAAGTGCAGTGCTGTGCTGCTTCGGTACTGCTTCCCACAATTTTTCCAAATCAGCACCTTCGAATGCCTTCCAAGTGCCTTCCAAGTGCCTTCAATTTTTAAGTTTTTTCAAGTTTCAAGGTTTCCAATCAAAGCCTTCTCCTTGAAAACATGCAGGACTTGGTCATGAGATGGATGAAGCAGCACCGGGAGCTGTTTGTGAATGAAGCCATTCTTTTGGTGTTGATGGAAGTGTCTTGATTTACCCTCCGTCACACATTCAGATGATGATGTGTGACACGGGAGCATGCGCTGGAGCGTCAAGAGAGTGAACAGTTGTGATGAGAGGTTTTCCCCAGAAGGATCAAGGATCAGCTTATGTCAGCTTGCAGAAGAAAGCTCTTGATGAAAGTTGATTTTATTTGTTCCATTTGTCATTTCTTGTTTATTCATTTCTTTCACTAAAAAACAGCACTTGGTTTTGCTCCAAAGAATGGCTCTCTAAGGCCTCTCAGCTTGAAGCTTTTCAGCAGCTATGTCAAGAGTTGAAAAGATCAGGTGGGCTCTGAACTCGAGCAATGCATCAATGCTTCAAGCAAGTTTGACTACTTTTACTTTGCATCAACATGACATATTTTTCGGACTTCAGCTTGATCTTGGTGCGTAATCAGTTTCGTGTGGACTGAATTCCTTTCATGAATGACTTTTTCTCAAAGGTGGTTTGAGCATGCTTAAAGCAAAGGTCATAAAAAAACATGGGTTTTGCCGATTTGCATTTGATTCCAAGTTCTCCCAAGGCGGATGCAAGCTCACTATGTTGACTTTTATACATGGTGCTCGTCGATGGGGCTTCGCTCTCTTGGCGGTGGGATGCACCATGATGTGCAGTCGAGCGGTAGATGTCAGGGAAAAGAATTATTCTGCTTTTGAAGACAAGAAAAGTACCTTTTAAAGTCTTACTCGAACATGTTTGTTTTATGGAAGAAATCCTTGATTGCTTCCTGTGAATGTGTGAAACTGCTTGCAGTACCCGAATCAGAAAGCACTACCCACAGTTCGAAGTTGCCTTCGCTCAGTCATTTGGAGGCAGACTCTGTGGTGTTGCCAGCTTTGAAGCTTCACAAGATGTGCTTCCTGGAGGAAACCCAAGTGATGGCAAGCGAAGGAACGAGTCGAAAGCTTGAAGCCGACAGTGAGACATCTCCCGAGTCAAAACCAAAGACAGGTGGACTCAGTCGGGTCAGGGTAGCGATGTTACTTGGATCACTCCCGCCTTCAGTTTCAGGTTGTGAATTCTTTGGATGTTTTTTTGTTCATTTGACACACTTAGGTACATATTAATTACATATTCACAATACCTGAATAAATGCAGCAATGCATATGATTTTGCTAGCATTTTCTGAAAAACAACTCTGAATCTTGGACAGTCCACCAGAAGAGTTTCATCTTTTGGCCATCATGCTTTGACCAAGTGCACATGTTGAGACAGGGGGAGCCATACAGTAGAACTGCTGTCGAGAAGTTGTAGGTGAATGATGGCCAAAGGCACACACTTCAATCTTGTCATGCCTTTGATCAAATTAAGACATAGGGAGATGTGCATGCTTGCATCGCGATGATCACCTTGCATCGGGTGTATGGCCCTGTTTTGCTGCCTTTCAGCTTCAAGTCACGACATGGTGGAGCAAAGGTGGGCTACCTCAAATGCATTTTTTGGGCAGCCAACTCGTACACGATGCTGAACAAGACACATCAGCTCAACAGCCTGCACCTACCCTACCACAAGACATTCTGATTGACCCCAGAGTAATTGAATAGATGCTTTGACGGTCTTCGGACGTTCTTTATCATCCGATTGGCCGACAGCGCCTCCCAGAGGCAAAGGAGAATCAAAATCAACTCATTTGTTGAGAAAGAATCTGTTTCAATCTGTTTCGTGCGAGCGTTGCTGTCTTTCTCTGAAGACCAACTCATCACATGTGCCGTCAGTTTTGCAGTTTCGTTTGACGGACCAGTCATTGACACTCTTTTGAGAAATCATATTGTGTTGAGTCATTTAAGTCATCAAAAGGCACACACTCAATTGGTATGTTGCGTCACTCCACAGGCAGCGTATGGTGTGTGTCAGGGCCGCAGTTCACTTTGCGCGTCTAAACCATGTACGCTTTTGCTCGTTTTATTCAGATTGCAAAGCAAGACTAGTAATCTGAGATTCCAAGAAAGAGGAAGAAGAGATCTATAGAAAATCTATAGATTCCAAGGAAGGGTAAACCGAGATTCCTTGGACTTCTCGCTCGCGAGGTGCCTCAAAGTTAAGGCACTGATCTGATCAATGTTCGTGTCGAGCTGAGAAACAAACTTCAAGGCACCAATGGTCCAATGGTTTGCCATTTAGCGCACTGATGGGATCGGCTATTTGTTTGCCTTTGCATGGGGCTGTACAGTAAGTGAAATCTTTTTTGTCTGGTTTCGTTTGCTTGCTTGCTTGCTTGCTTGCTTGCTTGCTTGCTTGCTTGCTTGCTTGCTTATTTTTTGCTTTGCTCGTGTTTTTGGATCATCTTCCTTGTTTTTTGTATTTGTTTTGTCTGTTTGTTGCATCGTTCTCCTGCCTTTGCATTTAAAAGTTGACTTAGGTCTACCTGAGCAAGAAGATTGCTATACCACACCAGCTGGCTCTACAGGCCAATTGTTCATCACATTCTGCACTGAGTGACAGTCCGACAGTCCTGTATTCTCTCGAAATGAGGCTTCTTTCTTTCTGATCTTATTATACAAGTACTTACTTGGGAAATCTTGGTAAAGTACTTCCGCTTTGAAGCCTTTGGATGAGAATGATCGTCGAAGATGCCGCCCTCGAGACAACTTCCAGGTGGTCTCATGGAACTCTGCACAGGGATGGATAGCTTGTGGTGGCCTGTGGCCCAGTGTCATGTGAGCAGGTGCTCATCACGGGGTACGCATGTCACATGCACAGACATTCACAGTCACAACAGAGGATCAAAGAAGATATTTTGGCAGTTGAAGGACCAATTGTTCGAAACTAGCCCAAGATTAGCTAATGACATCGTTGCTGACTGCGTCATGGCAGATGTCACTGAGGTGAAAGTGGCCTGCTCAAGGCTGGTGGACTAAGTCTGTGCTCTTGCTCTTTTGTTCGTCTCGTTGTTCTTGTGGATGTTGTTGTCGTGGTTGTCGTGGTTGTCGTGGTTGTCGTTGTGGTCGTGGTCGTGGTCGTGGTTGTCGTCGTGGTCGTGGCCGTGGCCGTGGTCGTGGTTGTTGTTCTTACGGTTGTTGTTGTGGTGGATGTTCTAGATGTTCATGTGCTGTACTTGTCCCCATCCAAAAGAACATCAGAGCAGTGGTGAATCTCCAAATGTCTAGCCATGATAGTAATGCATTAGTCTTGCAGATAGGGGGAAAAAACATGCCAGACATTCCGAGATTGCCGGTTTGCTTTGCACACAGGTTCTGAAGTTAGAATCCTCTGATGGTGGCAAAGCGGCTGCCGGTCAGAGTCCCTTGGATTGGTAAGGCTCTTGTCGAAAGATGTTCTTGCCACGAGCTGCTAGCACTCGGAAGGCTCAAAAAAAACAACAAACACGCAACAACATAGTTAACTGACGCTAGTTTAGATTCCTTGTCAAATGTGCTACTGCTGCTACTACTGCTATCTACTGCTACCTCTGCTTCTTTGGTATATTTTTGTTACGACTTTACATGGTGATGATGATGATGATGATGATGATGATGATGATGATGATGATGATGATGATGATGATGATCACCATTACCATTTTTCATTTGTGGAACTTGGCTTTGCACATACCTCAACCCGAACCGCTCCAGATGTGTTCATGCAGTCATTCTGAGGTAATCTCTCAATGAACCAGACCTTAGAGGGGCATCAAGGTTGGGGCTGAGGAAAAGCCTGAGCAGTATGGTCGAACTCTTCTTGAGCCAAGTCTCTAGTTTGAAGAATTTGCAATTCTTAGCATTTACAAAGCTAAAGGCTTTGCCACAGTCCATCGTAGGGCCGGTTCTGGGATCAGTCTTCATGCACTTTCTGTTGAAAAAAGACCACTACTCTTGAAAGAGCTGTGAAACATCCACAGGGACGCAGTTATCCAATAGATGATGGATTTTGCCAATCGAACTGGCTTGCTCATGTATCCTGCCTAATTCAGAGTAGGCAAAAGTTGTTTGCTCACCTTCATTGTCCTGACAGATTGAAGCAATGGCCAGGCACCATCATGGTGATTACCTGGAATGAAAACTTCCGGAAGCTGACCACGAGTGATCAGCTTTGAGCTTAAAGACGGCCATTTGAAGAAAGGATTCGATTCACTGGAAGCCTCAGAAACTGATGGTTGATCTTTTTGGCATATGGAATCAGTGTGACGCTGTCAATCAGGAATGGCCTGATCATTGTCTGGATGCTACATAGAGGCATTTGGTTCGAGGCTCGATGCACAAGTTGAATGTTTTCAACCATCAATGGGAACATGAGAAATGCTGATGAAATTGGAAGCCAGGAGATGATCAACAACCGCAACAGAAGTGTTGTGCGGGACATGAAATGGAGTACAGGGCTTACAGCAGGGCTTATGCAACAGATTTTGACGAACTACAGTCTTGCATCCACCGACAAATCACTGCAAGAACATAACATAATGCAATCAAGATTGGACGATCAATCCGAATCCAAGGTGCAGACTGCCAGAAGCCATTTGACTGCGCTGATTTTATATGCTGCCAATGCTCACATTGCATGCAGACAATCCTTGTACTCAGAGAAGCTCCACTTGCTGACTTCTAACTGCTGTGCTACAATCTGCTCCACTTGTCCCTGCATTCGAATCGAGGATTTGCATTATCTATGAAGATGGTGCAGTGATAGTTGGCACTGTAGATGGACAGAGGACCAAGGGCCAGGGAGTGCGCATTCTTCCGCTGGAGCTTTATGTCAAGTGTACCAAGCGACCGCTGATCGTCACAGCTATCCAGGTCAGCTAATCTTCACAGATCTTTGCATTCAAATTAGTTCCTTAGATGAGATTGACAGTGCCTATTTTGGCAAGAGCCTAAGGCAACTGGTTCAGGGTTCAAGTCTTCGAGTAGCTGACTGAACTCACATTCAAATGGTATGTGAGGAAGCCTGACCCATAAGTGAGAGATCCATACCCTTTGCACGATATTTACGTCAACGTTCTACTGCGGTTGTGCACAATGTTACGTTATGCATGTCATGTGCGTTTGCTTGAAGTCAAAATGCAGGTTGTGGGGAAAGGAGGTCTGCTCCCCAGGAAGCAGATACCGAAATCTGCACAGACTGTCCGCATGTCTGGGGACACATGCCGGTTGTGCCGGCAAACGCTTGAAAATTCTTTGAACAAGGCCATGGTACTTTAGCCCATGTTGGCCCATTGACATTGACAAGAAAAAGAAGAGAAAACTGAGAAAGGCAAAAACACCTGAGACAAAAGTCACGTAGCTTTCTTCTCCAAGCATTGAGGTCAAAACCCAATTGGCCTTCGTGGAATGGTCTCCCGATGGCAAGAACATTTTGTTCTGCACTTTGAACGGGGAGGCGCGCCTAGGAGAGTTGTGTGGATCTTGCAATATCATTTCACGGTTGTGTTGACCGGGGAACTTATGCTGGCATCATGGCAATACCAACTGGCTACCGACAAGATCCCAGGCGACCCGATTGGGCTCAAGCCGTTCTTCTTGCGAAACATCTGGTTTACTTCCATTTTTCTATCAAATGAGCATTTTGTTTCCCTGATCAAGGTGCATGTCTATGACAATGAAGGGATCTATTCACACAAGGTCCCAATCTACTGCAATCCTGGCTTGTTTGCATGCCACCTGGAAATTGAAGCTTTAGTTGAATCTTTTGAAGCAAATTGATAGTAGATTCGTTAGCAGATCGAGACCAACATGATGTCAGAGTCCGGTGCAGCCAGGTTTGGATAGCGGAACAGAGGGGACAGTGGCCATTGCGGGCATTGATTGGTTCGCAGGGCCAAATGGTCCTGACAACCAGGTGGGGTTGGAGAAGTCGGTACATCCAAGCGCCGAGCTATATTCCTTGGGAAAACCCTCTTTTCGATCGCCTTTTTGATTGGATCACATGATCTTTCATGCTTGTCCCTGATGATTGTGCAGTGCAACTGGCATTTAGAGGAAAATGAACAACATTCTAGCTTTGCCACCGGACATCACTGGTTTTGTTTTGTAATTGCTCAACACTGCATAGTTGCTCAGTGCAGTGCATTGCTGCATCCACCGGTCTGCGTTTGGCCAGACGCCTGCTCTTTGCCTGGGCTTTGAGAATGGGCGAGTGCAGATCATGAGAAGCGTCTTCACCGCATGAAGCATCAGGGCGGACTTATGAAACCGCATCAAGCAAGGAACCAACTTTGACAACAGGTACAGTAGGTCCTCAGTAGGTAGGAGTTGCTACTGCTCCCCTTGGCGTCCCCAGCTGAGGTGATGCAGATGACAAGCCCGTTCTTTTGGATACACAGCTGTACCTCGACCAAAAAGAAAGCCTTGAAAGCCTTGAAAGCGAAGCGGAAGCGAAGCGGAAGCTTCGCAGATTTCGTTTCTCCCCGCGTTGTGCTTCGTGCTCAGGCGTTGCACGGGCCTGAAATGGGACCCCAACGGCTCAGTTGTGCTTCGCTCAGAGCCGTTGAGTTTCCGGATGTGTCAAGGATTAGGAGGGTCATTTGTAGAATGGAAGGCTGCTGGACTCTTTAACTTGGGAGTCACTCACATTTGGTACCTTTCAAGCGTCAGGAGTTTAGATACTGTAATTACTTCGTTTTTATTTTGCGAGGATTCCTTCTGCCTGCAACATATTCGATGCCTCTTTTGCGTGTCTCACTTCTCTCTCTCTCTCAGATGATCATGAGCCGTGAATGTGGTCAGTGCTCAGGTAGCCATAGCAGGTATTCAGGCACAAGGAGCTACCAATGATCGGGAGGCGATTGGGTGCCACCACTGCGCTGATCATTTCCTCCACATTGGTTTGCAAGCCATACATCCGCGAATCGATAGGCACTGCTTTGTTGTATTGTGCGACCCAACAATATATATATATATATAACGTGCCTAGAGTACTTAGAATATGGTTTTTTTCAATTCCGTAGGTGACGTCGTTCTTAAAAATACTTAGAATA